>BJCM01248429.1:0-42724 GCA_018326385.1 Flaveria bidentis
AACAGCCTCCGGCCGTTCCGTGCACGGGTTTTAGACTCCAAGGACTTCCAGAATCAATATCCTAACATGTCTAAGCAAGAAGCACACTCAGAAACACAACACACAAGCCCACACGACCTCATGTGCTCGGGTTGGACCCGAACACCCGAAACCCTAAAACGCAGAAGTAAAACGAGCGAGGAAAGGACGACCAAGGTTGTCTACCTGCTGGAAACAAGCTGTCACAGCTGTAGTCGAGGTTGGGCCGGTGAAAACGCAACAAACGAGACGATTTTTGGTGCTCAAATGGTAGAGAAAAGTGAAGAAGAAGAGGATGAAGAAAATGAAGAAGAAGGAGGAGGCTAGGGCTGGATGGGGTATTTATACCCAGCCCTAGTTTCGCAAAATGACACGTTTAGTCCCCAATCTTAGCCCTCGGGTTTCCAAATTTGTTTCGGTTGAAAACGGTATTAATTAGACTCGTTATATTAATGACAAAAATGTAATTAATGGTTTTTGAAACTTAAAAATGGTTTTATTTATAATAATAATATATATATAATGGTGTATTTTATGGTGATGATAGTAATATGGGAAAAGGTTTTAAATGACAGTAATGTAATGACAAAAGCATAAGCGTAATCACACAGGTAGTTCATAAGGGTGAGGAATGACCGATTAACGAAAGGATGACGGAAATACGTCAATAGACGGACCTTTGGTGACGGATGTCACATATAACCTTCTAGAATGATACTTAGAACACATGTAAATATAAGATAGAATGAAGAACAAACAACACGGATAAATGGTTTCCAAGATTGTTGCATATTTCTCTAATGTTCTTTTATAAGTGTTAAAGCATATTCATAAGTTACAAGGACCTGAGATACATTATACTACATCCTAGAGTCGGCCATGCTTTGAAGGCCAGCAGTAAACATTTGATTAGACAACCAAATCAAATGTAAAGTCAAAAGGCAGATTGCCTTTTGACTAGTGACTATAACATGCCATGCCTATCAGATGATCAGGATCACTCAAACTCTTATAGTATCTTCTCATCTCAAGGAGATTATGTAGAGGTAGATTGAACATGTCTTGCCATGTGTAGATATCCTCAATTCCTTGATCTCTGATTACATGCCATCTTTCCGGATTGGTGGAGTAAGTCCGGGACAAGATGGGTCTTCTAGATGCAAGATGAGTTGCTTGAATAGGAATTATTTGAGCATCCTCTTGTTTGACTTCCTCAGGTTGTTCTGACTCATTCTGTGGTCTTGAGGAAGATGCCCGTGTCTTATTCTTCTTCTTGGACTTGGGCTTGGAGGCCATCCTTTTCCTCGTCTTAGAACTCTTTAACTGAGAAAACTGGTCTGCAGCACCTTGTTGTTTAGTCTTGTCGAACCCATTTTTGACCCAAAACTTCAATCTTTTACACCCAAATCATTGGTTTATCACCCAAGAAGCTATATATAAGCTTCTTACATGTTTTCTTACACCAAAATGTGAGTTTTGGGTGATTCTTTGGCACTTTCAGAAACCCCAAACCCCTAGAATCCGGGTTTACCCTTTGAGAAACGATTAAATGGTGTTTCTTACTTGGATTTTTGGTCTTTTCTTGTTGTTCGGATGCCCATAAACACCGGTCTTCAATCTCTAGATCAACCGAACCTTGAATCACCACTTTCTCTCTACACTCTCTCTCTTTAAAAGTTGGGTGTTAGTGCAAATGAGAGTGGTTCAAGCTGATCCGTTTATATATACCAGGCGTTCCCGGGACCTTAAACTTGCCTAACACATAACCTGCGAGGTCTACTCAGTCCATACTCCATTTCCCGTATATTTTCTTTAAATAATCTCGGCTAAGCCTATTATTATTAATTGGATCGTTTCAACTTTATTCCAAGCGTTACACTAAGCCTGAAAGCTTGCCATGAAAGCAATAAAAGTAGATTTTCACTCGTCATCCTATAAAAGGATATTTATAACATATTTAAATTTGCTAGGTTTAAAAGAGTTAGAAGATGGAGTCTCAGTTTGAGGTTTAGGCATTTGAGTTTTAGGAAAAGACTAAGGTTGATTTGTATAGACAGGAGCACTTATGTAGGTTGAGTCTATAAAGAAACCAACTATAACAAAAAAATCACCCTTATCTTTTAGAGAACTGTCATCTTTAGCTACAAATGTATTCTTCACTTTGTTAGCTGGATATGCAATATAATTATTCTGAGATATTGATGAAGATCCATCATTGTTTCTTGAACTCTAATCAATTTCAACTGATTCTATTTTGGCAATCAAAAGATCAAGATCCATATGAAACTTTTTTGTATGCTTAAACAAAGTGAGTGTTTTTTTCCATGAAAATAGAAGAGCTTTGAGAAGTCTGTAATTTAGATCTTTGATATCATTCTTCACACCAACAATTGACATTTCAGTAATTAGGTGCGGAAATCTGTTCATCATCTGATTTATTGTTTCTCAAGAGAGATGCTCAAACAACTCCGATTGTCTTTTGAGTTTCTACTTTTTGAGATCTTGTATTTCTTTACCACCGTCACAAATTTTATTTAAAGCTTTATACATGGTATAACCAGTTTGATAACTATCAAGTCTTGGCAGCACCTACAAAGGTAAACCTTTACACATTAGTGAATAAGCGTTAATATCATTCTTGACTTTCTTAAGATCATCACCATGCAGACCATCTTCAGGAAAATATTCTTGAGAGTCTGAGAGACAAATCCTTTGTTAGGAACATTTGATGTAATAGGAATATGTGTTACTTTCTCTATTGATTCTCAAGTATTAGTATCAATAGAGTTTAGATGATGCTTCAATTTGAGAGACTAGTTCTTTAAGTAAGCTCTATTCTTCAACTTAAGAACTTTATTCTCAAAATCTTCAGACTTAACTATTTTGTGTTTTGAATTTAAGAAAATAAACAGATTTTGTTGTTTTTAAAATTTGAAATAAAACAAATAAATGACAATATTTTTGGATTTTAGTTTTTAAGAAAATTTTCTAAGTGTTAAATGAAAAGTCTGAATTTTGTTGCGCTTAATGCTTGCGAAACGCTCACTTTGAACTTAAACACCTAAGGGAATGCCTTAGTAGAATTCTGAAACACCCAACTGAAGATGCGCTTGAACATTTATCAATCACTTGAACAGTTGTCAAACCTCTAAACAATTGACAAACACCCGGGTACTTAGTTAAATTTTCTAAATTTTCAAACTGAAGTGCCCAAATAGTCTTCAAACACCTAGAATTCTTAGGTTTTAAAACGTCCAAACAATGTTAAAACTACCAAACAGTGTCAAAACATCCAACTCTCAAACGCCCAAACAATGTTGATGCTCCCAAATAGTTGGTATGCACCTAAACACTTGAGCAATTTTTAGATGATTTTAACACTCCAATTGCCTAATTCATCATCTTCATAACAACCTGATCTTATTAAATTCTTCAAAACTTGATTAATTGATTTTAAAACTTCGAATAAGGTAGATATAGGTCGATAATCAATCCTAATTCGTCAATTCTCTCAACTAACAACAACAAGTCTAAAATTCTAATTGAATTTAAGTCCGAATATGACGAACACTTTCATATACAAATCTGATGAACAACTCAAATCTTAATGTTTTAAACATTAAATTAAGATTCAATTCATGTTTCTCATGATGAAATGCAACTGAATACAACAATTATTAGATCAAATTTCTATCAAACACAAATTTAAGTGATTTATAGAGCTCAAAAGTCGATATTAAGCTCAAAACCACTAAACCGAAAACTCTAATACCATTCGATATGTTCAAATAGATCAATATGTGTTGATGTTGTAATGCAATGATCATATATAAGCACAAAGTAATTAAACAAATTCAAATTACATCAAAAATTCATAGAGATTTCATTGATAGTGAAATGCAAATGGATACAATGTATAGAGTGAATAACAAAAAAGTTCTAACAATATTCATTCCTACAAAAATGCATATATCCTATTTGTACTAACAAAGAAAACTAGAAACATATGTTTACACAATAAGTCCATATACGATGACAAAAAAACAAAATATAAAGACTAATGTTAATCTTCAAAGAGCTACAACATAATCTATATGTATTTACTAGCTGCTACACGAAAGCCACAATCTCATAAACACTTCTAACATATTTATCATCTTCATGCTCAAGTCAACACCAACCAATAATCAAAAGTTATGTGAGTAAGAGAAGAAGCATGGTTCAACTTAGTAAAGAAGGGTCATTTCCAAAGTAGAAGTAGAAAAGACAGTATTCTTTAATGAAGTAGAAGAACATTAGACTCATCCCTAAAATTGTTTCACACCTCTATACATTTAGTAAGAAATTTTTATATACATAAATAAGAGATTAGATATCATAAGGTGGTGAATAATTAGCATGAACTTAAGGATCAAGAAGCCAACACAACATTCACTCAGGGTTAAAGGAGTACATGAAGGGCACAATGACCTAGCCCATATGGATTCTTGATGCTTCTCATGTACTATGTTCCACCCCCTTGCAGTGCAAGCCAAATGTCATTATTAAGAAAATTATATCGAACAATATCAAGGCAAAACATGAGCATATATGTTCTTAGCGAGTAGTTTGGGATTCTATAAAAATAATTAAGTGAACTAAAATAAATTAAAAAGTACTTCAATAATAACCAATTTAACATCAATTTCTCACCAATCTTCTTCGTAGACTCTTCAAATTTATACTCTTTAAATATTAATAGTCATCTCCAGCTGTATAAGCACCATGAAAAGCAAAAGATGATAAGTTCACGAGAATTTTTACTTTTCGATCCTTTCAGAACACCATATACCCAAAGTTTTCAATGTACCTATCTTTTTAATTCCAATCCCAAACATCGAATACCTTAATGCTTTCTACATTAATGCATGTTTTTAGTATTATACTAATTTTTAATGGAGTGGCTTTAGCAGCTTCAAACTCTTTATCTTGCATTTTTTTCTAAAGTCTTCTTTGACTTTTCTAGCTTAGACTTATAAATTCTCATCAGCACATTCTCTACTTCCTTAGCCTTAGAGTCACTATTTATGTTCCTCAGCCTTAATCTAGTTAGGTCAGCTATATTAAATTTGTACAAGTAGACAAGTTGATTTTTTGAGTAAGTGTCCTTGTTTTGATTATATTCGCACTTCACTATTGGATCATATATTCACACTTCTCTATCGGATCATATCCTAACAATGAAGTTTCAGGGATCTCTTCACCAACTTCAACTTTAACTAAGGACAGTACCTTTTGGAGTAGCATCTTAGACTTCTCATTTGTACGTCCAAAGATGTTGAGGTACTCTACAATTTGCTCTAAGATGTCAAGGGGCAGATCAAGTATTTCACTTTTATGATCATAGTATACATACCTAGCACCTAAAAGCTTTGTTCCTTTAAGAATTTTCTCTTCCACTTCTGGGTCAATCACCCTTATCTTTACTATTCTTTTGCGCACAACTTTTTTTGGAAAGGACTAATGAATTGGGTTAATTATCATCAAAGGTAGTTGAGTCAAAATCAAGATATGTTTGACGCTCATTCAATAAATGGGAAGACTTTTAAATGGTTTTCTTGGTCCTTGTTTATTGTCTTTCCATTACTTTCTAGCTACTTCATACTTTGGG
Source organism: Flaveria bidentis (assembly GCA_018326385.1). Taxonomy (NCBI): domain Eukaryota; kingdom Viridiplantae; phylum Streptophyta; class Magnoliopsida; order Asterales; family Asteraceae; genus Flaveria; species Flaveria bidentis. The sequence goes on from BJCM01248429.1 coordinate 5,669, forward strand.
TGCTCTTTAGCTTCAACCTTTTTTTTCGTTTCTAATGTTTAGATAAAGAGTAGATATACTCATTGGTCCTATTTGTTTACATGAGACACCATAGTATATTAAGAACATCTTCCTTAGTTGCCAATCTCTAGTCTCTAGTTTGACTCTCTCTACTTGTTTCCTCTCTTATTCAACCCTCTTTCTTCTAACTAACTCTACTAATTTCATTATTCTAGCATGAGTTATAGCTATTAACTTTTATTCATCTTAGCAATACTCCATTCCATGACCTCGTCAAAGTTAAATCCTTACATTTCAAGTTGAGCTTCTAGAAGACATTTTTCTTGATTTTTTCCTTTTATTTTCGAGAGGAGGCCATTTGTTTGGATTCGGTTGTTGTGGACACATGAGCTTGCTGAGTGGTTGTCCTTTGAGATGTGCTTTTGGCAGTTTGCCTAGATGACTTTGATGGCACTTTCTTAAAAAACTTGGACTTTGGTTTAGATCGAGCTGATGATCTTGATCTACCAAATTCTCCAACATGGTTGATTCTTATTCTTGTAGCTCTAAATTCTTTTGCCTTTTGAATTAAGGCATTGATATTCTATGAGTTCATTATCAACTACCTGAAGGAATAGCTACATCCTTAATGTTATCAAGAATCTAGCTCGTCTTTCTAAAGACTCGTTCTTACTTATTCTTCTATAATGGTCATAGGCCTCTTCCCTTTGTTTGAGGTAGAGATGGCAGTAGGTCTTAGTGTTAAAGATTTAGTAGGTAAACCTAATTCCTCACCAGCTGATTTGGGATCATTGCAGTTGTTTAAGCTCTATTAGAATCCTTGGTAATGTCTAGGCCATCTCTTTCCATATTCACCTCAAAGCTAACTAAGGTTTCAATTTCAACATACAGTTGATCAAATATCACCTCAACTAATTTCTTGAGTTTAGACTCAGGTGTGTCCCTATGAGCTTTATGAAGTTTGCTTGGTTCTTCTTTAATAGTCACCCCATGTCATTCTATATTATCTTCCATGGTCTAGGTTTCTCTTGTGTAGGTTATCAATGTTCCTGATGAGTCATCTATTAAAAAAGCCTCTTGTCTGGCTATTTTGGCAGTGCATCACCAACAGATTTCTTTGACTCTTTTTCAGCTTTTGATAACACTTTTAGTAGTGGAGTTTCTTCTATAACAAATGCCTTAAGAGTGGCTTCAAGTCTTAGCATTAGTTCTCTCTTTGATGATTTCTCATCAATTATTTTCTTTTTAAGAGAGAGAGAAAAAAATATGCCAATTCTTCTTATTGCAGCCATCCTTTTCTTCCCAAGTTGAACCTTTGAGCTTATTCTACTTATTGCTCTTTTGGCATCCATCTCCTTCTCTTTTGAGCTGTTATATCCCTATTTATCTAGTAGATCATTCAACTTGGCTTTAGCTTTAGATTGATATTCATAGTCTTCATTACATCTTGAAGAAAACAAAATTAATTATGAGAGAGTTAAAACTTGATCAACCAAGCCTAGATAATATCTTCAGCTTTTTTAGGCTCAACTTCACCCTTCTTGGTAGCATCATCTGAGATTCCAGATGATAATAAAAGTGAATGAAGTCACTTCCAAAGGGTTTGTGGTGCTAAAAAGACTAGGAGGCTAAGAATGATAAATTATTAAAGATTAATTGTTTCTTGAAAGATTCTACCTTCAGTTCAAGGTCCATTCCCCTAGCTGCTGGATATTGAAGGCTGACTATTGAAGAGTGTTTAGTTGAGATTCTAGGGTAGAAACTCTTGCAGCCTGGTCTTGGAGAGTCCTAAGTTAAGCTTCCACCTCAAGTACTTTATTCATCAAAGCTTTTAGCAGACAGTTCTCAAATTTGATAATTATGGTTTTTTAAGCATAACCTTGAAGCCAAGTATTTTGTGCTTGTAAAATAGATAATCTCCAGGCAAACTCAAGGTTATGTGCTATTAATTCTTGAATTTGTTTTGGACTTCCCTCATTCATAGTTACAAAATCCTTGGCACTTGATGAGGTTATAGGTCGAGCCTCCACACCCTCTTCACTAGATGTGGTTTCTTGGTGCCCTAAATTCTTCCCTCAAAGAATGACTATGAGTAGACATTCTTAAGGTTATTTGTTGTTGCTAAATTCCTAGTTATGTTATCTCTGTCCTACTAATTAATTGATGGATCAACAGTAGAGACATCATATTCCATATTCACCATTTCTCTCATAGGGTCAATCTCTTTTTTGTAAAGAATGTGGGTCAAATGTCTCAAAGTACACATGAATCTCTAGTTTCTGTAATGTATGAAATGGAGAAAATAATAGCTCATGCTGAATTATAGTATGGGCATCCTTATCCTATGTAGGAGACAAGTGAATGGGAGTTTGAGTAGTCAAGTCTAATGGCCCTAGGAGTGAACCAAATCCTAATAAGACTTTTTCCTCAAAAGTTTTCTTAGTTGTGGGGATATCCCTTTTTGGCTTCTCAATAGAGTGTTAGGACTCTAATTGAGAGCTAATGGGTATGATATGGGTCGGCTCATAAGAAGGAAGAGAAACCTTCTTCTTGGAGCTTTCTATAGGTGTGGTTAGCATCTTTGCATAGCTAGGACTTAAGTTTCTATCCTTGCCTTCTATGTTGGAGGAGATTTGGGGATTTACATCTTCATATTCGATAATGTAGGGGTTTGCTTCTTTTTGGATAGTTTGGGCTTTGATGTGGAAGGTGTGGGATAAGCAATGGAGGGTGTACTCATGCTACCACCCTAAGGCTCAGTGACCTCTAGCATATGAGCAAACAATTGAAAACTATTTAAGAGTATCCTTGAACTTCTAGAAAATTACGTTGTTTAAGTTCCTAACATATGTATCTCCTTCAATTATAAGCATATTAAACAATTACTCATTTAAGATTAGCTAAATAAATCTTGGGTAAATTAAAAACTTAAGTTTTTCAACAAAAGTTATATTCTTGCAAAAAGTTTGAAAAATAAAGTTTGAAAAGTTGTAACTCTATTGTTTTACAAGCCCATGGAGAGCCCTATTAAATCCAATGGAACTTGATCTCATCTACCAAACTTGTCCGACAAGAAATGAAGAATAATATGAAGGATGATTCTATAAATGATATACCATTGATTTGAAGAAGGTAGACACTAGAAAATTTCCTTCATATCCGATGTCCTTGAGTGTGAAGCTCACCACTTCTTTGGAGAATGAAGATTTGCCATTTTTGTCATGAAGTTATAAATGTCAACGAATTGTTTCACAAAATATGGTGATCTTTAGTCCTTGCACCACCGCAGTTAGGAACTTTATTCCATGTTCTCTCTGTATTCCAAAATTGTCTAATGTGTGGTGTACAAATCATTGAGTCAACAGAGATTGCAAAAGAATTGTTGTTACGATATAAGTTAAGAAAAAAGTCATATACTTAATCACCAATGGGATCAAGTAAAGCATATATGTTGTGAGTTGGTCAAAATTTGGGTTAAGAACAGTCATTTGGAAAGAACTTGAGTTTTTGTAGGGCTTAAAAGAGATGAAGGTTTTTGTTATTAGATAAATGTAGATGATTACAATGGTTGGAATAAGTGTTGATTTGCAGTTCGAGGATAATATATAATAGTATTATTATAAATTTTTTTCCACCAACTGTAAATCTGACGGTTTTTTGATAATGGAATAGTCTTTTCAAGGAAAAACTATAGTGCCACTACCTATTGAAATATAGAAGTGGGTCCACCGGATCTTTTATACGACATGTGTCGAGTTGCTCTTATGTACCAAATTGCGAAAATCGGTAGATACCAAGTTTTGTTATCAATAAAACAATTTTTTGTAGATTTTATCATATATCGTTTTATTTAATTATAAATTATTCATTTTCATCATTCCAATAGTAGATACAAGGTATTTAAACCTTGTTTTATCAAATGTGTTTATGAAAAGATTTGCATATTGTGTTTGAGTGCTGAAATAGATTGTTAGTGGTTGAGATGACATTATTGTTGTCAATGTGAATTGGAGTGTTCACAAAGGTTACTCCATAATCTCTATGTTGAGTTTGAATCCATAGAACCTAAGCATAGCAACTAGAGGTAGTAATGTACTTTACTAAAATAGTTGATGTAGACAGACAAGTTTGCTTCTTGCATTGCCATGAAACCAATCTTTCCTCTAGATACCTCTTAAGACGGATTTCTTGCTGATCTTTCATCCTCCATAATCACTATTCGTATACCCATAGATATTGAAGTCGATACATTTAGGGTATTATAATGCTAACTTAGGTTCCCTTTTAAGATACTTCAAAAATCCTCTTTGCAACTGTCATGTGTGACACTTTATGAGCAACTTGGAATCTTGAGCACAGACATGTGGCAAACATGATATCTAGTCTGCTTTCTGTGAGGTAAATGAGAGATCCAATGATGACTCTATACTGCTACTAATATACTACTTTCTCCTTAAGATCTGGAGTTAGTGAACCCCTCAAGACCTGGAGTTAGTGAACATCTGTTTTAGCAGCTTTAGCATCAGTAGCTTGGTATCTCACTAAGATGTTTTGAAAATACTTATATTGATTTGTGAAGATCCCATAAGGTATCTTTTTACTTGTAATTCTAAGAAGAAGGTGAGTTTTCCCATTAAACTCATCTCAAATTTGGACTTCATGACACTCTCAAAGTTTTTACATAATCTCTCATTCAACTTCTTCATCATTAAATTGTTTGTTTTTTGTTCGCATTATTGATATTGAACGATTCAACCTCTCAAGTGTATTGTAATTCGATCGTTTGGACCAACAGATATTAGTATGGTCCTTCTAAGAAGCCGTTGCAACCTCTAAGATATTCCATGGCGCATTCCCATGCTCATGTAGTTGACCATATTTTATTCATTATTCATCGTTTGTCAATTACTACAATTACTAACTTTAGTTGGTAACAAAAAGGTAAGTCATGGACCTATCATGACTACCTTATCTAGGATATTATTTTATGTTAGATATCTTACTACTAGCAATGTAGTATTTGTTTAGTAGTAATTTCCTAGCTGGTAATCTTAGTATAACCAGTTGTAGATAGTAGTATATATAGTTCTCATTGTAAACTCAGTTGTATGATTGTAAGAGTCTTGTAACTTTGAGTTGAGAAATAATATATACAAGTATCTTGAAAACTATTTCTTGTCTTTGTTTACTTAGTATATTATTATCCACTCTTAAAGGATTCTACTTGATCAATCCAAGTGTGACCTTGTGAGTTTAAGAGATAACTCTTGTTGAGTGACCAAATTTGATCCTGCATTTGGTATCATAGCATCAAGCTCTTGACTATGAGATCTTACCATCCTAAATCACCTTGACTTTTCACTCATAGACTCACCTCACTAAAAATTGCCATCCACTAGAAATTATCTGAGTCTGAAATAGGAATGATGACTAAAGCTCCTATTATCACCCCTGATAACTTCAAATCTTGGTGCATGCGTATTGAAGGTTTCATTAAGTATCAAGATGGTAAAATTTGGAGATCTATCATAAATGGTCCTTACAAGCTAAAAGTTGTTGCATCGGCTGGTAATGGTGCCATGATAGAGAGCCATTGAAGACTACACAAATGAAGACCTCAGGAGAATGGACATCAATAGCAATCCCATGACTGTACTACTTATAGCCATACCAAACTCCATAATGGTAGTCTTTGAACACTGCAAGTCAATCAAAGAATTCTTTGATGCTTTGACATTGATTATTCTGGTTCAAATGAGTCAAAGAATGATTCCATGAAGCAACAATTTGAAAGCTTCACCTACATTGTTAGAGATACCCTTATTCAGCAATACTTTAGTTATATGGATCTTATTTCACCACTTTAGTCTGTAGGAGTGACTCTTGAGAAGAGAGACCTTTCTAAAAAGTTCATAAGTGCACTTACTCAAGAGTGGACTCTCTACTTTGTCTCTATCAAAAGGAAAAAGAATTTGAACACTCTCACAATGACTAAACTATACAAAATTCTTGATGGATACCATATAGAGATGGAGACTAAGAAAGGCCGCCAAATGAGCGGAACCTCTAGTTCTTCTGCTAGCAATGCTTTAGTTATTACTGAAGGATCAAGACTCCCAGCCCCAGCAGTACCTAACTTATACTCAGCAGCAATCAAGTTTCGTTGGGCCATACATCACTTTTCCTAAGACACCAAGGTCTCAATAGGCTCAATCAAGTCCCTTCCCGAACCATTGTGCTTGTTTCAGGAATGAGCATTCTAGTGATTTTCAGTTTTGCTTTGATTGTCTAGAATGTTTTAGCCCAAATGATGTTGTATACATGGACATCATCCAAAAAATGGCTCTACTAACCTATGGAGCAAAGATGTACTTTAAAAGAATTGGAAGACAGTTCCCTCAAAACCCAATCAACAGCGAATTCAAGTTTGACAAAACCAAGGCCAAGTGCTACAACTGCAATCAACTTGGTCATTTTGCCTGGGAATGCAAAGCTTCTAAATCCAACCCATGAGCCACTCAAGCCTCCACACATCTTGTCAAAACTACTACAAAGTCAACAAACAACAAATTGTTGTTGTTGCTCAAGAAGTTGACTGGAGCTTCATGGTGCAAGATGTGATCCCTGCTCAAGCACTCATGGCCAAGGTAAATGAACATCTTTATACTCCATCTTGTATTACTAAAGTCAAATTATAACAGGACTATACATGGAAATCAAATCTAATATTGAGTCCTTAAACATCTTAAAATCTATTTTTTTAGGGCAAAAACTAACCATAAAATGAAAATTGATGAGCTTGAGAAACCTATACCCTTTTTAAAACATGAACACTCCAACTATAGGGCTCAAATTAAAGATTAAATTTCCAAGTTAACTGAGGCTCAAGCCCAGATAGTAATAGCTGAGGCCAAAGCACAGTAGTATGCTATTGAAGAGCATAAATTCAAAACCCTTCTTGCAATCATCCTCCTACTCAAAGGTCAATTATCAAAACAAAAGTGGTTGGGAACCAATGAAATTGCTCCACCACACTCTTATGAGTCTGTAAGACAACCAAGATATGGTACTGAAGAGCAAGAGGTTCCATCTGCTGACTTTATACCTCATGTGAAGAAGAATGATGCAATTATAGAGACCATTACAAGGAAAGATCAAGTAGAAAAACCTATTCCCACCAGTGATGATCAACCTCTAACCACCAAAGCCAGAAGAAACAAAGCTAAGGCAACAAGAAAAACTGCCAAGAAAGTGGTTGAGTCCAAGCTAAAGATACACCCAAAACAAAAAGGTAGGTTTATCTCAGCTGGATTCCAAGTGGTTGGAAGTTCCGATCTAGGAAAAGAGTGTAGTACCAACACTCCTATCTAGTTGAAGGATCAGAAGCTGAAGTGGAAGATTGTTGAAGATGAAAAGAAGTGCAAGAAATAACAGTCATCACACCCCATGAAGAGTAACATTGAATGCATAATGTGTGGTCTTCATAACCATATGGCAAAAGATTGTTATTACAATCCTGCAAGCACACATTATGCAAACAATGATAAGAAATGAGTCAAGGAGGGATTCAGATTTGGACCTTATCACATGGTCCAAGTGTTAAGAAAAGGAAAACTTGTTTTCTAAGCCAAGTTGCTTTCGGAAGAAACTCATTCTTCCAAAAGGAAAATAGCTTCGGAAGACAAGACAAAGAAAATTCATAAGAACAAAACAATTTCTCTAAAACCTTCCAACAAAAAGACTACTTTGGAAGAAAATGTGGTGAAAGCCTCTTTGTAGAAGAGTGAAGCCTCGGAAGAAAGCTATGTTGCTCAAGCTTCATTAAGCTCATCTACACTAATCAGCCAAAGGATGGATTGGAAGTTCAGAAAAGATGTCGCAGCCTAGACCTATGCTTCACATACCATAATTGAACATCTACTCATACATTTTCGTTCAATTATGTAATCCATATTGGAAAAGCCCAAGACCAACAAGGCTTGGGTTTCCAATAGTAACTAACTTTTTCACTTTATTTGCAGGGAGATCCATATGACAAAAATGGAAATGTATGGATTGTGGACAATAGATGCTCTAGGAACATGATAGAGAATAGATCTCATTTCAACAATTTCAATATTTTGATGCATGACCAGTTCAGTTTGGAGGTGAAACCGGCGGATACATTTCAGGCAGAGGTAGTCTATCCAATGGTAAGTTGAAGGTAGATAAAGTAACTTTCTCAAATAGCTTGAACACAATCTTCTATGTGTTTCTAAATTCTATGATCAAAAGCACCAAATACTTTTCACAGAACATAAGTCATTATCCTAAAACCCAGGATGATAGTTCCTCAGGAATTGGTGCTTTATAGATCTCCTAGGAAAGGGGATATGTATAATCTTGATATGAGAAATGCTTCCCCACTATGAGAAGTATCATGCTTTCTTTGGAAAGATAATGGTGATGAGTCAACTCTATGGTCTAAAAGAATGTGTCGTGTTAATTTTAAAACCATGAATAATTTGGTTAAAACTAACTTGGTACATGGTGTGCCTAAAAATGAATTTCTCAGCAAGGATAACTATGTTGCATGTCTAAAAGGAAAGCAAAACAGGGTTCTTATAAATCAAACAAAGTTAACTCTATCACCACTCCTTTACACTTATTGCACATGGATCTATTTGGTCCCACAAGTGTAATAAGCATTGGAAAGGAATCATATGGCCTTGTGATTGTTGATGATTTCACTAGATTTACATGGTTATTCTTTTTAAGAACTAAATATGAAATTGTTGAAACTTTAAAATCTTTTATTCTTAAAATAGAAAATCAAACTAATCACAATGTTAAAATAATTAGAAGTGATTAAGGTACTAAGTTTAAGAATCAAGTTCTTGACACATTCTATAACTCAAAAGGGATTGCTAGACAATATAGTGCTCCTAGAACTCCTTAACAACACGGTGTTGCTTAAAGGAGAAATAGGACACTTATTGACATTACTAGGACTATGTTAGTTGATTCAAAGTTGCCTCTAATATTCTGGCAGAGGCAGTCATCACTGCATGCTGTGTACAGAACAGAGTTCTTATAGTTAAGCCCAATGGAAAACCCCTTATGAGCTATGGAACAAAGACCACCATTCATTGGTTTTCTTAGGTCCTTTGGTAGCAAGTGTACCATACTTAACACAAAGGACAATTTGGCAAAATTTGTTGAAAAGTCAGATGATGCTATCTTTGTTGAATATTCCTCCAACTCTATTGCTTATAGAGTTTACAACATTAAAAATCAACAATTTGAGGAGTCATCCAACATTGTTGTTAATGAGCACACTCGTCGTGTTAAAGGAAATGGTCCTGACCATATCTTTAATTTGTAACTGTTTCCAAACTATTTTAAATCTTCTTGTGAGAATGTTTCAGCCGGAACAGGAACTCAAAATGATTGAAATGATGATCAACTGTTTAAGCTACCCAGACCTCTTCCAAGTTCTCCAAGAATTACTGAAAATCAAGCTCCCATCAATAGTAGATCGAAAGCATGACTATCTCAGGGGCGAGTGGTGCTTCAACTAGTTTTCCACAAAGTGAGCCTCAAAATTCATCAAGTGATAACTCAAACACTACATAACAACAAGCTAATGGATGCAACAATCAAAAGGAAAAGAAATTGTTAATGTTGATCCACAACTCAATGCTACTTATGTTGTCTCTCCTTCATTCAATCAGTCCTTATTGATTGAATGTGAGACCTCAACTGGTCTAAGTGTTCAAAATATTGAACAAATCTTTTCAAATCTAGATCTCTCCATGCTATTTGATGTGATCCCTAGGCTCAGGATTCACAACACTCACCCAGTTGAAAACATCATTGCAGATGTTTCTAAAGGTGTGAGAACAAGAGGACAAACTCATAATGGGAATGTCTGCTTGTACTCATGCTTTCTTTCTCAGATGGAACCAAGGAATGTAGAGGAAGCCTTGAAGGATAGTAGTTGGGTTGAATCAATGCAAGAGGAGTTGCTTCAATTCAAAAGACAAAAGGTTTGGAACTAATGTCTTGATATAAAGTGGGTATTCATAAATAAGAAATATGATAAAGGATAGTAGCTAGGTTGAATCACTACTATCTGGCCAAGTACCCATTGGCATAAAGTGGGTATTCATTAATAAGAAATATGATAAAGCTTTGATATCTAGAACAAGACAAGACTGGTAGTTCACGGGTACATACAAGAGGAAGGAATTGATTACACTGATGTCTTTGCACCTCTTGCAAGACTTGAGGTAGTGAGGATCTTTCTTGCTTATGTAGCATCCAAGAATTTTACAATACCAGCTTGATGTCAAGTGTGCTTTTCTATATGGGGATATAGACAAGGAAGTCTATGTGTGCCAACCTCCAAGAATTGAAAACCCACCGTATCCTAACTATGTGTGAAAATTTGAGAAAGCTCTCTATGGGTTGCATTAAGCACCCTAGGCGGTGGTACGAGACATTGTCTCGGGTTCTTCTAAAGAATTGTTATGCCAGATGTACTATTGATAAGACATTATTTATAGGAAATTCTGGAAAAGACATTTTGCTAGTACAAGTCTATGTTGGTGACATCATATTTGGTTCCTCAAACAATCATATGTGTAAAGACTTTGAAAGCATTATGAAAAAGAAGTTTGAGATGAGTTCCACAGGAAAAATAGACTTTTTCCTTGGAATTCAAGCGAAGCATATGAAAGATGGGTTCTTTATCAATGAATATAGTTATGTCAATGAAGTTTTAAAAAAGATTTGAAATCAAAGATTGCAAGCCAGCAAAGACACTCATGCCGAGAAATCACAATCTTTGTCCTGATCTTAAGGGGAGGATACTGATCAACATTAGTATAGAGCAATTATTTCATCTCTGATTTATCTCATAGCAAGTAGACCTGATATTATGTTTGCAACCTGCATTTCTGCAAGATATCAGGTTGCTCTAAAGGTGTCTCGCCTAGTTGCTGCCGAGAGAATCCTCATATACCTCAAAGGAGCTCCTAAGCTCGGTCTATGGTATCCTTGGAATCAAGATTTCAATCTATATCGCTACACTGATAGTGACTATGGTACCTGCAATATAAACAAGAAATCAACATCAGGAGGATGTCAATTTCTTGGTGTAAGGATAATCTCCTGGAAGTGCAAGAACCAATCCTATGTTTCAACATCAACTGCTAAAGCAGAATACATCGTTGCTGCTAGTTGTTGTGCTCAGCTACTATGGATTCAAAATCAGATGTTGGATTATGGATTCAATTTCAAGAAAACTCCTATCAATAATGACAACAAGAGTGCTATTTCCATTATAGAAAATCCAGTCAAGCACACCAAGGCGAAGCATATTGACATCAAGTACCATTTTATTATAGATATTCATGAGAAAAATCTAATCAAACTAGTCAAAGTTGACTCAAATGAACAATATGCTAATTTGTTCACAAAAGCATTTGATGAACACAGATTTAAATATCTTATTACACCTATTAGGATGATAAACATGGATTAACTCATCTCCTATAAAACATTTTAATGTGTGTTTTGTCTAGGTAATACAATCTAAGCCCAATTACAAAAGGTATTTTGTTCAAACTTGCTAAGTATGAGTTCTTCCAAAGAGAAACTTTCTCTAGGAAGATATCTTTACTTATCTTCTTAAGGAAACTTTTTCTTAGCTAGTATTATCTACAGAAAAGTTTTAAGCCTCAGAAGAACATTCAGGGTGTTATAAAATTTATTTCCAAAGTGATAAAACTTTTCATTCGGAATACCTCTTACTCTACCTTCAGAAGTAAATTTGACTTTGGAGGATATTATGCTCAGAAGACACGTACTCTCGGAAGAAAGCTTTACTGTGTAACATAAATATTTGGGCCTCACTCTATAAAAAGGTATAAATTTTGTTAATGATGTCGGAATATTTAAATGATAATCCTAACCACCCCTGTCAAATCATACCCCAAACAGTCATTTCACCTTATCTATCCTCCATTTTACCGCATTTAAATACTTTCGACTTATTTCCATAATCTTTTACTCATTTGCAAGTCCTAAGTGTTCTTCATCTTCACTATGACTCCAAAATTACCTTACTCTTCCCAAACTTTTCCACAATGGCTTTAAACCCTAAGCACAATCAAGTTGTGCTCCTTGACTCTTCAAAGGATGCGAACTTCTCTGAAATCATGCTATTTCAGTTCTAGTCTACCTACTACACAGCCTTTACTGTTAACACCAATGTATACTCCAACCATATGGATAATTTTTGGGCAAATGGTCAGATTGACAATCCGAACGGAGTTAGGGTTATCAGGTCAAGAATATGTGGCCAAAAGTTAGGCATATCTAAGCAGACCATCAGGGAGCACTTAGAGCTTCATGATGAAGGTTTCCCTACTGAATTCCCCAAATCAAATTTGGAAGACACCTATACCTAAATGGGGTATGATGGAGATGTAAGCAGGTCCATAGTCTACAAGTTCAACTTCTCCTACAACTGGAAATTCCTGCTTCACATTGTTCTCCACTGTCTATCAAACAAATCTAGGGGATAGGATCAAATTCCCTATGATTTATGATGCTTACTTCATGGGTTGGTAAAGGGATTCCGGTTCAACTATTCAAGGTTTGTTTTGAATAACCTTAGAGGAAATCTTTAAAGGGAGACATTCGACATATATCTCAGGTTTATTCAACATATAATCAACTATGAATTGGATCAGGATAAGCTTGTCTGTGTAGTTGTTGGATCAAGTAAGGCTGGTACAACCAAAACAAACACCTAGAAACAATTTTTGTACAACTGTTAAAGAACTTCCAAAAAGAAAAGTTGAACTTCTAAAGCTTAAGACCAAAAGAACTTACGAAGAGATATAATGACTTCCGAAGACATAGTCAATCTCCTTCTGAAGCTCAATCCTTAGAAGATTTCAAGACAACTACTTTTGAAGGATGAAGTCATAAAGATCAGCACAAGTCTCGGAAGAAGTACTCTTTTTCGAATTATAAGAGGTTTTGGAAGAACAAGTTCTTCTAAAGCTAGTTAACCTTCAGAAAAACCTACTATGAACCAGTGGACAAAACTATGCTCCTTCTAACAAGCCACTACAACCTCTGAGATACTATATAGCATTTTTCAAGGGCCATGTAGTTGACCATACTTTATTCCATTGTTCATTGTTTTATATGCTAGTATAGTTCTAACTTTAGTTGGTTACAAAAGGTAAGTCATGGACATGTCGTGACTATCTAATCTAGGATAGTAGTTTATCTTAGATACCTTACTTCTAGTAATGTAGTATTTGTTTAGTTGTAAGTTTCTAGCCGGTATCTAAGTATAACCAACTATAGATAGTAGTATATATAGTTTCTCATTGTAACTCATTCAAAAAGCTTGATAGTGTCTTGTAACACATTGAATTGAGAAGTAATATATACAAGTATCTTGAAAATTATTCATTGTCTCTTGTTTACTTAGTATATTATTATCAACTCTTAAAGGATTTTGGTACATCAAACCGAGTGTAGTTTAGTGAGTCTGAGTGATAACAATTGTGTTTAGTGACCAACCTCGATCCTACAATTGGTATCAGAGCTTTCTTAGGCTCTTGTTTTTGTGATTTTACCATCCAAATCAACCTGTTTCATTCCTTATACACTTACATCACTCAAAATGGCCACCAACCAGAAATTATCTCAGTCTGAACCTGGAATGATGACAAAGTCCCCTATCATCACTCCCGAAAACTTCAGATCTTGGAGCATGCATATTGAAGGCTTCATTAAGTATAAAGACAGCAAAATGTGGAGATCTATCATCAATGATCCTTACAAGCCAAAAGTAGCTGCACTGGCTGGTAAGGGTGCCATGATAGAGAAAATTGTTAAAGATTACTCAGATGAAGACCTCAAGAAAATGTAAATCGATAGCAAGGCCATGACTGTACTGCTTACAGCTATACCAAACTCCATCACATGAGGTCGGCCACCTTCAAGGTGTAGAAGAGGGTGTTCACCAACTTCACTAGAAGACATACTGCACTTCTTCCAGATATGATTGAGCAAATAGCTCCTTGTGACATCCCTATTAACCCCACAGGCGATGAACCCACACAAGCAATAACCACCTAAATTCTGAATCTTCCTTCCCATCCCATTAAATATAGATATCAGAGATGCTCTAAGCAAAGAACCCTTGTTTAATCTTCTCTGATTGAACAAGTTCCCCCTGTTCAATTCAAAAAGGCTAGAGTAGAAACATCGGCTCCCACTCACTCTGAGGTCCTACCATCCATCACTATTGACCTAAATATGGGAATTGAGTCTCCTTAGTAACAACCCTATGAGTCATAAACCCAAAATTTAAGCCCTCAGGGTAAGTCACTATACTCCCCTAAGTAGCCAAAAAGGGACAACCTAATCATAGGCTAAATGCCTCCAGAGATTAACCAGGGTCCCAAGGCATTAAGCATAACTTCCATATCCTTTACTGACCTTTTAATATGAAATGATGAAGAAATAATATCTTGTCAAGGCCATAATGTTGATCCACAACACCCATCTAAGGATCAACTGAGCCTAGAGAAACCTCTGATTTCTAGCCCCCAACAAAGAACCCAAACTGAGGTGAGTCCTACTGATGTGGAGAGGACTCAAATAAATTCATTTGCCTCTACTGTGAGTGTCTCATTGTACACTCAGGACAGTGGTTACATTTTTGAGACTGAATCTACGACAACTTTGACCATTGATGACTCTGAAAGAGACATCATTCAGTAGAGTGCCAAGAAACCACATCTGGTGATGAGGATGAACATACTAGGTATGTTACCTCATCTCACTATGATTCTTATAAAGAAGATGATGGTAGCATATAAATCATAATTAGAGACCTACTTTCTAGAGTCTGAAACCTTGAATCCAGGGTTAAGACTTTAGAGGATAGGTCTACCACTCAGCAACATGAGATTGAAAATCTCAATGCTCAACTAGCTAAGAAACAGACTTAGAGATCTATTAGGCATGTACCAGTCTAAGTCTCTTTGAATTCTTCCTCTAGCTCCTCAACCTCTCAAAATGATGCTACCAAAAAGGGTAAGAAAGTTCAAAGTGAAACACATGTGGAGCAGCAAAGCTTAACTCTTTTTACTCTATCCTTAAGATATCTTGATTAGCAAGCAACGGATTTCCCTAAGCCTCCTCCTATTATTCTTAAATGAACCCAAGTATGCTTATAGATCTAATTAGATTCCTAACCAAGTTCCTAATAAGATCCTCACTTGAACAACCAAGTCCGAATGTTGTTATGGCATACTTTGGAGCTGATGAGCTTTAAAGGTTGAATGCACCTCCTACCACTGCGGAAGGAGTTGGTCAACCTAAGGTCCACATTGAACCTGAGATTGATTTCAAAGGGGATATAAGGACTAATGGTGCAGAAACTGAATTAGTTAGGACAAGAAGTGAAATTCCTCTAACTTCCAAATCTAAAGTACAAGCTGCAAAAGGATTATCCTCTTTGTCTGATGATCTAATTATCACAGAGACAATTCTTGACTTGGCCTTTGAGATAAATAGTGAAGACTTTCTCAGAACTCCTACCATTCAAGCACCTTCATTACCATAAAATCAAATCACCACCCACCAACCTGAATCCTCTGCACCTGAATCTCCAAAGACTCAAGCTTCCGAAGACATCAAAGGCAAGATGAAGATGACTACGGAAAAACTGCTATAGGAAGAAAGGCTGGAAAAACTTAAGAGAAAAGGTAGACACCCCACTAGGAAGCTATTAGCTAAAAGTAGCAAAGCAGTTGCGGCAAACCAGGAGGCTATCAATAATCGAAAAAGGGTGGAGATAATTGATAGACTTGTCAATCTAGGAGCAACAAGTGAAGATGTGCTTCTCCTACCACTTGAGGAGCTGGTAGAATTAGAAAAGGCAACCCTGCTGAAGAATGTACAAGAGTAAGCAGTATAGGTGGCCTTAAAGGAAGAAAAGCAAAAAAAAAGAAAAAAAGAAGCCGAACAACAACTGAAGAGTGAGAGGAAAACCTTCTTATGTTTTAGGGGCTACTCTCTTATTATCTCCTCGTGATAATGACACAATCTTGTGGCTTTTTCATAAAGAGTAAGATCAAATGGAGAAGGAAAGCAAAAAGGTAGCTAGGGAAAAGCTGAAGGAGAAAAAGAAGAAGGAAGAAGAAGCTCAACTTGTAGCAGCAAATAAGATGGGAGACAAAGCGGGATGAAGGTTTATCTCAAGGCCCATGGTTTCTCTGGCAGACAAGTTGCCCCCATGTCAGAAAGGACCCTGCAGCGACATGTCAATGACATCAAGGCTGACATTCACTCAGGAAGAAGGAAAGATGCATACAAAAGTATATAGAGGATGACTTCCAAACTCTAACCACACCTCAACCTCAAACTGAACCAATACCTTTCCATTTTTGTTATCAAATCTAAGCCAACCTCTAAGCCTTACACCCCTTAACCCACATCATGAACCTTATCCTCATCCTCTCCTACTACATCACAACAACCACCACCACTACCTATCCTCAAACCCAAACACTCCCTAGAACCCAACCAATGTTCACCCAACAACCACCCAAATCATCCTTTCAATCATCCAAACCTCTGTCCTTGAAAGAGTTCAAGGAGATCAAGAGGAAGCTCATCACCTACACCACTATGAGTGATATCTGTTATGAGGAGGGGTCCATTAAATTGAACTTCACTGATGGTTCCTCATGTTCCCTCACAAGAGAACAATTCCTTGATCTGCCAAGAGGAACATTGGACAAGGCTCTCAGACAATTTGCAACTAACTTTGACTCCCTTGAGAAAGAGGTGAAGAAGCTAAAAAGAAAGCTGGTGATTCTGCTAGACTCTAGGAAGGAAGACAAGCTACCCATTTGTTCCTAGGAAGAAGATAATCCAGTAGAGGTTTGAAGACTCTTCTAACAACTTTGTTGTGGAAAGAGAGAATGGTGAAGTCAGATGACTTAATGCATCTTCTCTATTACACTCCAACATATTTGACATTGATGAGTTAGCATAGATTGAAGAAGAGTTGAAGCTAAGAGAAGGGGAAGAAAGGAAAGGGTTAATCGCCAAAGGAAAGGCTTTCTTGCAAATGGTTGAAGGCCCAAAACTAGAATCCATAGTTTGGTGGGAGTATGATTACAACTCTAATCAACTAACTTTTTTAGAGGGGCATAACAGAGGGTACATG
Organism: Flaveria bidentis; assembly: GCA_018326385.1. Taxonomy (NCBI): domain Eukaryota; kingdom Viridiplantae; phylum Streptophyta; class Magnoliopsida; order Asterales; family Asteraceae; genus Flaveria; species Flaveria bidentis. Next base: position 22,923 of record BJCM01248429.1, read on the forward strand.
TCATTCAAAGTAATAGACTAGATCTTGTGTCTACAAATTACTTGTAGAAGCTTCTTAGCACCACCTTTGGAAAACATAAAGAAACAGATAAGTACCTTCTCTTATTGGTGCTGAAAGTTTTGAGAAGCATAAACAAGTGAGGTTTTGGTAGCATTAGCCTAAGGGGAGTTTGTTGGATCAATTAAGGTTGGTGCAACCAAAACAAACACTTAGAAACAATTTTTGTGCAACTATGAAAGAACTTCCGAAAAGAAAAGCTAAACTTCCAAAGCTTAAGGCCAAAAGAACTTGCGAAGAGAACTCCTAACTTCCGAAGACAAAGTCATTCTCCTTTCAAAATCAACACATAGAAGATTTCAAGACACTACTTGTAAAGGATTAAGTCATAAAGATCAGCACAAGTCTTGGAAGAAGTAGACTCTTCTGAAGTATAAGTGGCTTCAGAAGAACTTCGGAAGAACCTACTATGAACCGGTGGACATAAGTATGCACCTTCTAACAAGTCGCTACAACCACTGAGATACCGCATGGCATTATCCCATGCCTATGTAGTTGACCATAGTTTATTTCACTGATCATTGTTTATCAGTTAGTACTGTTACCAACTTTAGTTGGTGACAAAAGCTAAGTCATGGACATGTTGTGACTACATAATCAAGGATATGTAACACTCAGATATTTTTAATAGTCATGCAAGAAAGAATAAAATGAAGAAAAAAGAAGAAAACATATTCTAACCCAAGTTGAGGGGATAAAAGTGTCAAAAAGGACAAAAGTTCCAAAAAGTGGGTGTAAAAATATGGCATGGCCGCCCATGATGTTACACACACACTCTACCTTTGGATTTAGAGAGAGAAAGTGCAGAATTTTAGGTCTTGAAGAAAGAAGAGTAGAAGTTTGAATTCAAGGTAAGAATTATTGGTTTTGTGATGTTCTTAACTGGCCTATGCCTCAGTTATGTTTGTTTATGTTTTCGGTTGCATGTTTTTGGTGGTCTCCAGGTGTTGAACTCATAGCAAACGGGTTTTGAAGGAATTCATACCCAAAGGCTGCTAAGGTGAGTTCTAGAACCCCCTTTTTACTTTTTTTAATAGATTTTGTGGATGGAAATGCATGTTTAAAAATTTTAATAAAATGTGGGTGTGTACCCATATGTATGTGCGTGTATATATCAGGGTGGGTTTGATTTTGGGTGATACGTGTTGTTATGATTGTGTTATGCTCATGTTTTGTTGCTTAGAATGTTAGAACTAAGCTTAGAACATGCTAGATTGCAAATTGGAACTGAATTGGAATGATTATAGTATAGGTTGGTTGCCCATGCACTTAAAAATGACACAAGCACCCCACAGTTTATAACTGTCTAAGTGTTCCCACGCGCCAAAAGTTCATACGCCCAAGTAGTAGCCATGCACCTAAGAATAGGCTGAATTTGACTAAGTTTCCAGACGCCTAGAAAACCCATGTTCCTAGGCACTCATGCGCCTGCATAGTACCCATGCGCCTAGAAATATGCCCAGACGCCTAAGTGTTGGCCATGCGCCCAGAAGTTCCCCATATGCCTAAGTGTTCCCCATGCGCTTACATAGTGCCCATGCGCCTGAGACTTAGAATATTTTCTGAAATTTTGGAAAAAATGTAAAGTATAGGCTTTGACCGGGGATGTTCCCGGGGGTGAAGTAATTTGACTTTGTGATGATGTATGATGATTGTTATGTCATGTATGATGATGATGCCTTATGGTTATGTATGTTTATGTTCCTTATTATGTATGTTTATTTTCCGTGGTTTTACATGGTATAGTCGTGAATGTAAATGGTAAAGTATTATGTAACGTAAAGCGGAAGATAATGAAAAGAGGAACGTAAAGTATGAATGAATGCGTGCATTAATGAAAGTGAAAGTAAAGAAAGTCTTGAAAGCAAATGTACAGAGGTGCACAACTCTAAAATGTCGTTAGCTCAACTATGTGTTGTTTAGCTAACCCATAAGGATACACAAGGGACTAGTCATTGTGACTGGCAAGTTGTATAGTACATGGATGATAGTGGATACTCACCCTAGTGTTAATGCCAAGCTATGTCTATTATGGAAGTCATTTATGATCTTCGGCCCAGTACTTGCTTTGTGCATACGTTTGGGTGTAGTACACAGATGGGATATTTGTAGCTTGCCCCACTGCTGGTGACGGGCTATGTGCGTTATGGAAGCTAGTTATGATCCTCGGCCCAGTACCCACTTTTTGCATACGTTTGGAGTATAGCTGATGACACTAATCCGGAAATAAGTAAAGAAAGAAAGTTAAAGAACAGTAAAGGAAGATAATAATGATATTATCTATGTGTATGTATGATGTGTGATCACGTGTGATGTAAAAACAATTTTGAACGAAAGTAAAGTATATTTTATTTTAAAACTAGAATTTATTTAGCAAAGCTGACTTTTATGTGTTTCCAGTTGGCAGGTGATGGTTGCTGAGGATGGCACGGGCGGCTACTTGGCTCATTTTGGATTGCATCCATTTTGTGTAATGATAAAATTTTTTCATTGTAATACGAACAAATGATGTTATGTAATTGTTAACAACGTTGTATTATTTTGCAAAAGCGATTATTAATATATGAGTTTGTTAAAGTTAATTCCGCTGCAATGTTTTTAATAATGTTTAATATTATATGTATGCTTTTGTGTGATAATTGACTAGCTGCGAGCGTTCCGGGAATGGGGCCTTACAGGATAGTAGTTTATCTTAGATACCTTACTTCTAGCCATGTAGTATTTGTTTAGTTGTAAGTTTCAAGTTGGTATCAATGTATAACCGGCTGTAGATAGTAGTATATATAGTTTATCATTGTAACTCATTCATATAGCTTGACAGAGTCTTGTAACACTTTGAGTTAAGAAGTAATATATGCAAGTATCCTGAAAATTATTCCTTGTGTTATGTTTACTTAGTATATAATTATCAACTCTCAAAGGATTTTGCTACATCAAACCGATTGTAATTTAGTGAGTTAGAGTGATAACAATTGTGTTGAGTGACCAACCTTGATCTTGCAGTTGCTACTCTTCCTATCCCTCTCATGAGGCTGGGCACCTTCAAGGTTCTTAATAGGGTGGCCGTTAACTTCACTGGAAGACATACTGCACTTCTTCAAGGTATGATTGAGCCAACGGCTCCTAGTGACATCCCTAGACACAAAATAGGTGATGAACCCACACCAGATATAACCACTTTCAAACCAACTTCTCCTTCCTGTCCCATCAAATATACATACCAAAGAAGCTCCAAGCAAACCCTTGTTCAATCTTCTCTGATTAAGCAAGTTACCCATGTAACAAAAAGGCTAGAGTGGAAAAATAGGCTCCCACTCAATCTGAGGTCCAACCATCCTTATCACTTGACCTCAATAAGGGTATTGAGTCTCCTCGGTCTCAATCCCATAAGCCCCAAACCCAAGCTAAAAGCCCTCAGGGTGAGTCACTATACTCCCCTGAGCAACCAAAAAGGGACACCCAAATCATAGGCACTATGTCTCTAGATATTAATCAAGGTCCCGGGTAATTAGGCATAACCTTTGTATCCTTTACTGGCCTACTTACCGGTATTGATGAAGATTTCATGTTCCTATAAGGCCATGATGTTGATCTATAAACCCTATCTAAAGATCAATTGAGCCTAGAGAAACCTCTAATTTCTAGCCACTATCAAAAAAGCCAAAATGAGGTGAGTCTCACTGTGTCTCATTGGACTCTCATGATAGTGGTACCATTTATAATATTGAATCTACGACAACTCTACCTGTTGATGACTTTGAAAGAGATATCACCTCGCAAAGGAAACCAGGGTGCCAAGAAACTACATCTGATGGTAAAGATGAACATACACGGTATGTTATCTCATCTCCTCGTGATTCTTCTAAAGAAGATATGGGAAGTATGAAACATATAATAAGAGACCTACTTTTAAAAGTCTCAAACCTTAAATCAAAGGTTAAGACTTTAGAGGATAGGTCTACCACTTGGAACTGGAGATTGAAAATCTTAAGGCTTAACTAGCTAAGACAAAGATTGAGAGATCTATTAGGCATGTCCCAGTTCAAGTCTTTCTAACTTCTTCCTCTAGCTTATCAAGCTCTCAAGATGATGATACCAAAAGGGAAGAATGTTCAGAGTGAAACACATGTAGAGTAACGCTTGGCTCTTTCAACACTATCTTCAAGATACCCTACTCAACAAGCAACTATTTTCCCCAAGCCACCTCCTATCATTCTTCAAGTGGAGCCAAAGATGCTTATGGGTCTTAATAGATTCTTAACTAAGTTTCTAATGAGTTCCTCTCTTAAGCAACCAAGTCTAGATGTTGTTATGGCATACTTTGGATCTTAAGAGCTTCAAAGGCTGAATGCACCACCTACCACTAGGGAAGAAGTTGGTCAACCTAAGGTCCACATTGAACCTGAGATAGATTTCAAAGGGGATATAGGGACTAATGGCCCAACAATTGAATCAGTTAGGACAAGTAATACAATACCACTAACTTTTGAAGCTGAATTGCAAGATACGGAAGGATTATCTTCTTTGTCTGATGATCTAATTATCACTGAGGAAATTCTTGAACTAGTCTCTAAGGTAAAAAGTGAACACTTTCTCAAAGCACCTCTTACTCAAACACCTTCATCACCACAAGCTCAAATCACCATCCATCAACCTAAATCCTCTACACCAGAATCTCCAAAGGCTCAAACTTCCAAAGATATTAAAGGTGAAAGGAAGAAGATTGCGGAAGAATTGTTAGAGGAGGAAAGGATGGAGAAGCTCAAAATAAAAGGTAGACTTACCATTAGAAAGCTAATAATTGCGAGTAGCAAAGCAGCTATGGCAGCCTAGGCGGCAATCAACAACAAGAAAAGGGTGGAGATTATTCACAGACTTGTCAATCTTGGAGTAGCAAATGAAAATGTGCTCGTCTTACCACTTGAAGAGCTGGTGGAATTAGAAAAGGAAACCCTGCTACAAAAAGATAAGAGCAAGCTGTAAGGTTGGCCTTAGAAAAGGAAGAGAAAAGAAAGAAAGAGGAAGCTGAGCAACAACTAAGGAGTGAGAGGAGAACCATCTTACGCTTTAGGGTCTACTCTCTTGAAGAACTAACTCCTCATGACAATGACATGATCTTATGGCTTTTCCACAAAAAATGAGAGGAAAAGGCAGCCTGGGAAAAGCTTAGGGAGAAAAAGAGAAAAGAGGAAGAAGAACAATTTGTGGCAGCTAAGAAGATGGGAGACAAAGCCTGGATGAAGGCATATCTTAGAGACCATGGCATCTCTAGCAGACAAGTTGGCCCCATGTTTGAGAAGACCCTGTAGCTACATGTCAGTGACATCAAGGCTGGCATTCGCTCAGGAAGAATGAAGGAGGTTTACCCAAGTTCTTAGAGAATGACACCCAAACCTGTACCTCAACCTCAACTTGATCCAACTCCCTTTCCCTTCCCAATAAAAATTGAAGCAACAACAGAACCTTACACCCCTAAACCTACACCATTATCCATACCCTTATCCTTACCCAATTCTTCACAACAACCACCTCCACTACCCATTCTAAAACTCAAAACATTCCCCAGTAATCAACCCTCTTCTACCCAACAATCAACCACTCACACTTCATCTAAACCACCCTTTGAGTCAAGTAAACCTCTAAGCTTGGAGGAATTCAAGGAAATCAAGAAAAGGATCATTAATTGTACTACTTTAATTGAAATCTCCTATGAAGATTAGTCCATCAAATTAACATTCGTTGATGGCTCTTCCAATTCCCTCACAAGAGAAGCATTTCTTGATTCACCAGGGGAACTATGGATCAGGCACTTTAGCTCTTAGTAACCAACTCTGATTCACTCAATGATGAAGAGAAGAAGCTAAGAAGAATACTGGTGAATCTCTTGGACATCAGGAAGAGGAATAGACTGCCAAATCAACCCCTCATTCCTATGAAGAGAATTATCCAATGGAGGTTTGAATACTCTTCACACAATTTTGTTATGGAGATAGAGAATGGCGAGATCAACAGACTCAACACTTAATCTCTTCTTCACTCAAGTAGATTTGACATTGCTTAGTTAGCAGAGAAGCCATTCTTCAACTCCTTCAACTCTTACATAACTGCTCACATTCAGAATCACCTTAGCAGCCTTCACCTTGCTGAGTTGACGGCAAGAGCAAATATTAAACAAGAGTTGAAACAAAAAGAGAAGGCAGAAAAGGAAGCGTCAATAAAGGGGAAGACCTTTCTTCAAATGGTTGAAAGACCTGACTTGGAACCTATAGTTAGATAGGAGTATGACTATAAATCCCATCAACTAACTCTCTGCCTAGAGCCATATCAAAGGGTACATATTATCCAAAGCAACAGATTGGATATGTTATCAATATAGTATCTATACCAACTTCTGATCACCACCTCTAGAAAGAATAAGGAGACACACAGACATTTTCTTTCCTTGGTGCTAAAAGTGTTGAGAAGTAAAAAACAATGAAGTTTTGGTAGCATCAACCTAGGGGGAGTTTGTTGGGATATATAAGGCTTGTGCAACCAAAACAACACTTTAAAATGATTTTTGGTACAACTGATAAACACTTTTGTTGATACATCATGTTCCTACTTTATGTTCTTAATGTAAAAGTCTTTCATTTCTTACATATGTGTAATGTAATTATTCAATGAAGTATGATATGCGTTTGATGTTTATTTATCTTTGATTATTTCATATTATTATTGTGTTAAGTATAAGTCATATTTGTGAACATCATATATAGGTTTGAGTTTGATGTACACAATTCTAAGTCAATATAATTAGGAAATGTGTTAAACTTAGTCGGGTGATTATTCATGCTAATGGACCATACTTATGGACCATACGCATAAATGAATCATACTAATGAACCAGTCGCATGACTGAACCAGGAGACTGGATTAGTCGTATGATTGAGACATAAGATTGACTCAGTAGCACGACTGAATCTTCAGTGGTGCATATGATTCAATCGAATGAATCAGTCACACGACTGAACCATGCTAATGTTTCAGTCGTACGAATGGAAATTGCAAACCTATAACTACCACTTAATTTATGAAAAAACATAACACTTTGAGAGATACTTCGTATATACATAAACCTTAGCTGTCCAGAGCATCTAGAACACCCAATCCAACTTCATAGTTCTTTCTTGATCGATTTCTACTCATTCTTAACGTTTGTTTCATAGTTAGATCGATCGAGTTATCATTCTCACTGTATGGATCACCAATCAAATATGATTCCACAATATTTGGTCTGATCTCACACAAAATCTATTAGTACCCCATACGTACTCGGTCCTAACAACTTCCGAAGGCAAAAATGTACTTTTGAAGATTAAGTAGAAGAACTTCCGAAGAAGGAACTCTGTCTTTCAAAGACAAAGTGAATTCATCTCCCGAAGAAAAACACTTGGGAGACCTCAAGGCAAAAGACTTCTGAAGTATAATTACTTGTAGATTAAAAGAAGTCTCAAAAGTTGTAGACTCTTCCAAAGTATAAGTGGTTTCGGAAGAACCTACTATGTAACAGTGGATATTAGTATGGTCCTTCTGACAAGCCGTTGCAACCTCTAAGATATTGCATGGTGTTTTCCCACACTTATGTGGTTGACCATACTTTATTCACTATTCATCGTTTATCAATTAGTACAGTTAATAATTTTAGTTGGTAACAAAAAGGTAAGTCATGAACTTGTCATGACTACCTTATCTGATATAGTATTTTATCTTAGATACTTACTACCAACAATTTAGTATTTTTTAGTAGTAATTTCCCAGCTGGTAACTTTAGTATAACCGATTGTAGATAGTAGTATATATAGTTCTCATTGTTAACTCAGTTGTATGCTTATAAGAGTCCTGTAACTTTGAGTTAAGAAGTAATATATACATGTATTTTGAAAACTATTTATTATGTTTTTTTACTTAGTATATTATTATCAACTCTTAAGAGCATCTACTTCATCGATCGGAGTGTGACCTTGTGAGTTTAAGAGATAACTCTTGTTAAATGACCAAAACCGATCCTGCACAGAACAAGAACAAGAACATAATAATATGGTTTTCAAGAATGATATATATCTCTCAAGTTCTTACAAACTGTAAAAAAACTTAAAATGAAATGAAAAGTACTTGAGATACATTATACTACATCTTACAGTCAGCCATACAAGATCAATGTAATGTTAAAAGGAAAATTACCTTTTGACTAGTGACTATGACATGTCATAGCTCACATTCTTATCTAATAGAAAGAAGGAAAATAGTACAAATGTAAAAAATTTACAAACTCAAGACCTTAATCTATAGTTTTACAAAAGTATGGACTTTTCCCCGACTCATATAAGTTGGTGAGTCTTCACAGTTGGCAATAGAAAGTGGTTTAGCTTTTGTCAAAGGGTGATAAAAAAAGCATGTCTTCTCTGCCTTCGAGAGAAATAGGTATCTTGGCTTCGAAAGAGTTTGTCTTTGAAGCTTCAAAAGACTTCATCTTTGGCTTTAGAAGATTTGGTCTTTTGGCTTCAGAAGATTTGAGTGTAATTCATTGAATTGAATCAAATCTTTTGACGTAACTTCCTTATACTTCACATGTTTATGCTGAGAGTTTTTTGGTTGCATCCGCCTCTAAGTGTAATACTTACAAAATCCCCCTAGGCTGATGCTACCAATACTAAAGGAGAACTTTGAAGATTGATCTTCAAATATTGATGGTGGTTATCAGAATCAAGACCATTCCATTAATCGTTAATTGGTCAAGATTTCTTAGACTTTCAAATTACCTTCTTATTTCATAGAGATCATGCAGAAAAAGGTCAAGTATGTTTTGCAAGAAGTGCACATCTTGACCCCGTTGATCTCTAGTTGATGATCAAGATTAGGTTGGGCTTACCATTGTTAGTGTTTATATTCTTTGTTATTGTAATAGGTTGTATGTTAGTTTACATATTTTGTAATTTGTATTTTGTATGTTTATGTGCCCAATGAAACTAGGAGCAAAACTAACTTTTGCTCATAGTCAGCTGATTTGGTTTACCCGGCGAAACTATGTTTCGTCACCGAGTAAAACTAGGTCTAGGGCAAGATAGTTTCGCTGTCCTGCAGCAAAACTATCAATGAAACTAGATTTTACTTATATATTGAAAGTTTCTCTCATTGTTAAGCAAGTCTAGTAAACCCCAATAGTGAAATATTATCATTTAGTTCTATTGTTTTTCGGTTGGAAGCTTATTTATATCAAATTTGAGCCATTGTTTCATCTTCTTTGTATGAGTTTGGTGGTTATTGAGTATATTTAAAACTTGTTCATTGTGTCATTGTGAGATTCATGTTTGCTAATTGGGATATTTATGTATTGTGAATCATTTGCACTATTTATCGATCATATGGACCAACAATATGGTATTAAAGCCTTAGTGCTCTTGATTTGTTGAGTTTTTGAAGGGTTTTTGGCCAAAATATTATTCCATTTATTTGAATCTTATCTTCTATGCTTTTGGTATGGAAATCGATTGAAAACCATATGTATTTGTATAGGAAGCTATCCTAATCATCCAATCATAAATTCATTGTGATTTTGGTGAATTCTAGTCGATTTTAGGTTCGAAGAGGTTGACAGTTTCATCCAACGAAACTATAGTTCATTCAGCGAAACTACCGTTGTTTCCAACGAAACTATTAAACTTGTGTTCTTGCAATTTAATCTTCATTACTCAATGAAAGTACCTTATTTTGAACGAAAGTTCACCTCCTTTGATTACCAAATCAAGTGATACTGTTGCCGAAATTGTTCTCAGAACAAAAGTTCTACTAGTTTCTGCGAATCTGTTGCCAAAACTAGTGTTTCCCAGACTAACCTATTCGAGCGAAACTATTGTCAAAACTCCCAACGAAAGTACCCACGAAAGTGGTAATAAAATTAAAGGTGTCTAGTGAAATTATCTTCTGATTTGAAAATGACAACAACCAATATCACCATTTCTGACTTGGAAAGTGTTGCACCCAATAGGCCACCGAGGCTTATCAATAGAGACAATTTTGAAGATTGAAAATGTTGTTTGAAAACCTTCTTCTACTACACCAATCACAACCGGTGGGAATCAATCATCAATGATCCACACATTCCTACCGCCACTGTCGGTCAAACTACCTCAACAAACACTAATGGATCAACTTTTTCAGAAAGAGAGCTTATGTTAATTGTTCATGATCAGAAAGCATTTGGGGCTTTAACTTTATGTTTATCTCAAGATATCTACAATTGTTTTGCTGAACACAAAAGTGCAAAATCCTTGTATGATTCTTTGGGCGAGTTTTATGATAGTAATGAAGACTTGAAGAAGGACAAAAGAGCCCAAGCTGGAAAGGAATTTAATTCATTTCTTGGACACAATAATGAAAGCCTTACTGACCTTACCAATTGATTTATTTCTGTTTTAAGCAACTTAAAGAAATAAATAGCTAGATAATCATAAACAAGTCACAAAACTCTTGGATTCTCTACCACCGCAATGGAGCTTGCAAGTCAGATTGTTGAAGAAAGAAAGAACTTTTGCTGATTATAAACTCATGGATGTAATCAGCAAATTTAAGTCATTTGATTTAGACATGAAAAGGAAACTTTACAATCAATCCATGCTGGCACCAATTGTTTATCCACAAAATGCTACATTGATTTCATCCGCTGCAAAGTTTTCAATGTATAGTGCTGCTCATAGGGGGTCTTCTGGATATGGTGTGTCAAACAAATCTGGTAGTGGATCAAAGTGTTAGTAAAAGCTCAACTACATCAGTCACTACTTAAGTTTCATATGAAACAATGGCACTGTTTGGAATGTTTGTACACGATTATGAAGCTTTGGTTGTAGGGGAATAGAAAGGCAAAGGAATGACCAAGGAGGATATGTGTCAGGTAGACCCTGATGACTTGCAAGAAACTGATATCCAGTGGTAGATGGGAATGCTCACGTTGCGTGCAAGAAGGTTTATGGAAAGAACATGCAGGAAAAACTTTGGAAATCAAAATCAAAACTCAAAACTTGGATATGATAAGTCCAAATTGAGGCGTTTCAAATGCAAGAAATTAGGCCACTTCAAAAGAGAATGCCAATCTCCAATCATCACTAAACTAGGAACGTCTAGAACTTCAAAAGTCATCCAAATCACTAACAAAGAAGAAGCAAAGCCAAAGAAGGAAACAACACTAATATAAAACTTTGATTAGAGTGTTTAAATCAAAGAAACTGAAGATGAAATTAATCATGCTCTAGTAGCTGAGGTGGAGGAAAGTGACGTGGATTCAGTTGAAGACTTAGATCCTTTCAGGGAGTTCAAATGTGAAATTCAAGATGATGAGGTTTATGAAGATAAGGTATAACAAGTTCAAGATCATGAGAAAAAGGTTTTTAAGGTTGGTGAAGAAAAGGGTTGTTGTAAAGCAGTTAAGGAATAACTGAATGTTTGTGAAACTTCTGAAGTCAGGAAACCAGAAGAAGTTGAAGCAAATGAAGTGAAGGTAAAAGTTTGTGATAAAGGAAAATTAGAGGGAAGTCAAGATGACGAAGCAAGGAAGAAATCCATGGACGAGGAAAAATACAAAAAGAACACTCCTGTTTGTCAATGCGAAAAATCCCTAGTTGCTAAAAAAAGTAGTTATGGGACTTTCTTATGAGGTAATTCAAGACATGTGTTATCCTTCATGCAAAATCTGTTTATTCAGGGTTTATAAAGCTAACAAGTTATTTTTAGAAAATGAAAAGGATTTAAAACAAATTAACAAAGAATTAAAAACAAATGAGTCAAAATATTATGTTAATTTAAATGAAGCTTTAAGGGAAAATGAGCATTTAAAAAGAAATCTTTTGGAATGGAATGTTGAGATAAATGCTTTTACAGAACGAATTGCACTTTCTAAATTCAAAACAAGCAAATTAAAAACCAAACTTTTTCTAAATTCAAAACAAGAAAATTAAAAACGAAACTTGGGAAATGGACAATCTCTCGATGAAACATGAGGAACTTTGAAAGAAACCACGGGGGGGGGGGGCTAGAACTAAGATGGGTTTAGAAAGCAAAGAAACTATTCATGTTTATCTTCCACCAAGTACTTATTGTTGTTCTCCCATGCCTACACCTCATCCAACTAATGAATTACTTCAAAAGGATACTAACAGTTTGTATGCATGTTTAGAAGGAGTAAATCATAAGGAGATTCATGAGGAGTATGACTATGGTGCAAGTAGTGGTCTGGGCAGCTCTAGTATTAGTATTTTATATTCCAAAAAGTCTTCAATAGACAATAGTTTAAGTAGATTTGTTTCCTAAAAGTCTATTATAGACAATGGCATGTGTAGTTCTAGCTTTAGTCCAGCATGTTCATTTTCTGATATTTATGAATCAAATTGTGATGTTTCAAATGCTTGTGTTAATAGAAATGATGTTTGCTTAAATAAAGATTTAGACAAACAAACAAAATTAAATTGTTTTTAAAAGTTCTTCTCTCATCCCATCCTATCTTTTACACTAATTAGGATTTCTAAACCTAAAGAGAATGAGACAACTTCCTCACATGGTAGTAATATTAAGGTAAATGAATTAGAATCTGATACGATTAACGTTGATAAAGAAAAACCATGAAAATATTATGACTCTTAAAGTGAGTCTTATTCACATATGTTTGAAAGTGAGGAAGAGATATTAATAGATCCAGCCCCTATTTTAAAATGTAAGAATAAAGGTTTAAAACCATGTTGTTTTAGATGTTGGAAGGATGATCATGTAATTAAAAATTGCCCTGAGTCTGGTAATAGAAATGTAAACAATAGTTCATTAGGAAGTAGATTAAATAAATTTTTTTGTAAAAAAACTTTTGTTCCGAGACCTATGTTTGTCATGACTTGTGTCCTAATTTCCAAATCTTAAGAATTTTTTATCATATGCCAGGATCATTCAAGAAATGTTATCAATAGCTTCTACCATGTTGATAGCAGATGTTCAAGGCATATGACCGGGTTGAAGGACATACTTACAAATTATCGCATCATAAATGGAGGATATGTTGCATTTGCTAGAGACAAGAAGGGTGGAAAGATTATTGGTCAGGGAGACGTATCAAATGGTTCTTTGACTCTAAAGAAAGTGAACTATGTTTAAGAGCTGGCATTCAATCTGTTGAGTGTATCATAAATCTATGATAAAGACATCCCAGTGGTATTTATGTCAAACGAATGCTTGTTTCTCAAACCAGAGTTTATTATTCCTGAAGATTAGTGTTATGTGTGCTCCAAGAAAGAATGATACTTATCTGTTAGATATGGCATCAAATGAATCAACCTCCATTATGATATGTCTCGTGTCAAAAGCTTCATCTTCTAAATCCTTTTATGTCATAGATGATTAGGACATATTAATTTCAAAAATAATAATAAGTTAGTTAAGAACAATCTTGTGAGGGGGCTACCATTTAAAGATGGTTTAGTGGTAGAAAAGTGCATGGCCTGTGCTCAAGGAAAATCATATAAGGCCATACAAGCTCAAGCTTGAAACTACAATTTCAAAACCCCTTGAATTGTTACATACCGATTTAGTTGGTCCTATTAGTGTTAAATCCATTGCTAAGAATTGTATTGTTTGGTTACTACACATGATTTCTCAAGATACTCTTGCGTAAGATTTATAGCACAAAAGGGAGACACTACAGAAGAGCTACAGAAGTTGATCTTCATTATTGAAACCATCAACAAAAGGAAAGTGATGGCCATCCGAAGTAATAATGGAACTTAATTCAGAAACCACATCTTTGATTCTTTCTATGCAAGCAAAGAGATTCTCAAATAGTTAGTAGCACAAACTATGTTGATTGAGTCAAAGCTTCCAATTATTTGTTGGGTAGTAGCAATCAACTTTGCATCTTATGTACTGAATAGGGTTCATATTGTAAAAGACATGATGAAGACTCCCTATGAGCTTCTTCGTAAAAGGAAACCCTTGATTAACTTATTTCGTCCATTTGGTTGCTCATGTACTTTGCTTAATACTCAAGCACAAAAGTCCAAATCTGGTGCAGTCTCTGATGAATGTTTCTTTGTTGGCTATTCTACCTCACAAAACATGTATCAAGTGTACAACAAAAGAACACATATTATGTAGGAATCCTTTTACGTTGATTGGTAGGACTCTAATTCACCAAACATGGGGCTGGACCCAGAATGGTTTTATGACTCCAACATTATCTTCAAATCATTTAATATTCTAGTTTTTTTATGATGATGTCGTTCCTCAAATAAATGTGCAAATCATTCCTCCACTTGAACCTCTTCCAAGCATATCGGAATGATTCATGCAATTCATCACACTCGTACCAAGCATATCAAAATAAGGATGCATGCAATCCGTGATGCTTACGAAAAGGTTTTCATTGATGTTATTACCATTGACACAAAAAATCAAAGACTAGATATTTTCACTAAAACATTTGATAAACCTTGCTTTTATGAATTGATCTTTTAGCTGAGTTTAATATCTTTTTGAAGCCTCTTTCTATAACAACTTGTGTAAATACTATAAATAACTTTTTATAAAAAAACCCTTTCTAATAAACTTTTTTGTCCCATAGTCCTTCACCTCTTTTATCTTTCATATTGCATGAAAAATACAAATTTCTCTTATATAGCTAATAAAAAGAAATTTTAGGGGAGAAATTTCAGGAACACCGGAAAATGAAGTTTGAAGAAGGTCAATAGCCTTGTGTTGGGATATGCATGGTAGGCTCAGCCTGAAAAAGAAATAAACAGTGATCATGTAGCTAAACTAAATTCTAAGAAATTTGGTGATTAGGATTATCCTCTTGACATCCTGGCCTGCACAAAGTTACAAGTTCTTGTCAAAAAGAGGTTGGTAGTTTCAAAGAACCCCACTTTGATTTTTCCAAAAATTTCCTAAATACCCTTATGCCCAAGTCCAGAATGATGCTTCTAGTTTGCACCATTAATGCTTCTAGTCTAGCTCTTCAAAATAGTATCTGAATTGAAGCTTCTCATTAGCTCTTCAGAAGTATATCTCATGCTTATCTCCTCTACTATGTGTAAACATTGACCTTGAGTGATGATCTCCTTTGTTATACATGAGTACAGACCTAGAGCTCTCATCAGCATGTTCTAATGATCTTCTTTGTTATACGTGACTATAGACCTGAAGCTCTTATCAGCTAGCTCAGATAATCATCTCCTATGTTATACGTAAGTATAGACCTGAAGCTCTCATCATCGGTTCCCAAAATAAAGGCATAGTGATTCTTAAATTAAGATCATTGTTAAAATCTTAAAAGAAAATCAAGCAGAGTTAATCATATTACTCAATAAACCATGAGGACAAAATAAGTTTTGTGTCAAATGTCTATAGGGACCAAGTCATTATAGTTTCTATAACTAATCCAAAATATGATAAAGGCAACTGCAAATTACTCATTGAAAAGAAAATGGCATGGGTTTAAAACGACAAACATATCAGCAATCTCTTCAATCAATGACTCTTTGGAAAACTTCTCAAAATAAAGAAGTGAATTATATCCTTTTTATTCTTTATTTTATTTGATTTTTTTATTTTTATTTTGTTTTTATTTTTATGATTGTTTTCTAGGTTTTTGTTTTTGTGTTGGTTTTGCAAGGCGATGAAGTATTTCTCGAAAGCTTATTTTTCAAATAACTCCTTTAAAATTAAACTTGAAATTAATTAAAGTTAGGTTTTAGTGAAACTGAGTTTCGCTAGCAGTTTCGCATAGCGAGTCTATATATTCGCATGCATAATCGCTCAGTTCCGAGTCTCTTGATTTGAATTATCATACCGAGTGAAACTATAGTCTCGCTGCCAGCATAATTAGATTCTATATATTGGGCAAAGCGGGATCAGTTTCTTATTTTCGCGAGCTGAAACTATGCCCTGGAATCTGATCTGTCTCCTTCGAACTCAATCTTTCTTGATTTTCGTCACATTTTGAGTGTTGATTAGTTTGTATGTGTTTGTTTGAACCCAGTTCTCAACATTAATTGTGATTTTAACCACAACATTTTGGTTTCTAAATCGAGTTGGTTCGTTAGAAGTCTCGCTGATTCGCTCAACAAAACTGCGTATGTTATATGTGAAACTAAAAAAATGCGTATGTTATATGTGAAACTAAAAAAATGCGTATGTTATATGTGAAACTAAACAAAACTTCCTTGATTCCGGGTGAAACTGTCTAGTTATGTTGAGCATGTGTACTTGATAGTTTTCCTTGGATAGTTTCAACGAAACTATAGATTCGCTCACGCACATGTTCTTGTGTTTGGATCACTGCGAATCTATACTTTCGCTCCTGTGAAACTACAATTTTGGTGGTAGCAAAACTATCACTTTTTTACTTGTTTTACTTAATTAATTATGTTTTTTTTGTTTCTTTACTGATTCATATATCATTGTTTTAACAAACCCACTTATGTTTATTTTCAGTTAAATGGTATAGTTAATGTTTAACGAGAGGAACAACAGTGTTGCTCCATTGGATAATGGCAATCCAATAGCTATGGGGTTTAGAGACTGCATCAGATGGCTTAAGGAGTCTCCCATAATTTATGACATATCTCATATGCCTACCATCTATAATCTTCATATCAAAAACTTCTAGAGAACCATAGAGTACGACCTTGGGTCTAATCCACATTAGATTGTTGCTAGAGTTCTTAGCAATGATATAGCCATTACTGTTGAGACCATAGCCAGGTGTTGAGGTTGGAGAATGTTTGTGAAGATGAAATAGTGCTATCTGAGGCACCTGTTTTGGATGCTTTTAGGAGCATTGGCTATGAAGGTCCTTCTTTTGGCACATGAAAAAAAATCAAGAAATCTTTTCTTTTTAAGGAATGGAGATATATTGCTCATTTGTTTATTATGTGTCTGGATCACAGAAAGGGAAGATCTGATATGTTAAACTTAGATTGGGCCAGATCTATGATAGTGTTTTGTAGAGGGCAAAAGGCTAATATTTCCAAGCTTATATTTTATTGCATGCCTGAGAATATTATAACATTAAAGAAAGATAAATGGTTGTTATATCCAAGATTTGTTAAGATGTTTATAGATGATTTGATCCCAAATGTCCCTAGACATGGAGAGATAAAGAGACTGGTTCGGATGAATACCATGATATTTGCAAATTTCTTAGCTATAAGGCATGACTTTAGTGGAAAGATTACACATCTTTGGGAAAATACGTATCTAGCTTAGAGGTGGAATTACATCAAGAGACTGATTGTGAATGAGAATAAGAATGATATGGAAAACCAAGAAAAAGAAGTTAAAACAATTAAGAAAACAAAAAGGTATGCCAAAGACAAGAATTGCAATTTAGAAGAATAGATTGAGGGAGTGGAGGAGGAGCTGAGGGCATAATGGGAGAAACAATCAAAGGAAGAGGCATGTCAAGGAAAGCCTGTTAATGTAACTGAAAGGAGAACTACGAACAAACAACAAGCCTTTTCTAAAACTCCTAAAAGAAGAGATGCCAAATCTGAACAAGACCAAGATGTCATTAGAAATCTGAATACATCTTTGACAAATATGTTGGAAATGATAAAGACCAAGTTGATTAATCAAGAACTAAGAGAAAAGCAGAAGGATAAGATGATGGATAGTATGAAGAGTATGTTGATAGATAAATAGGAGTTGATCAGGATATTGTTGAAGGGGGTGAATGAGCTAAAAGCCAATGTCAGCATGCGAAATCAGTTAATTCGAACTGAGTAAGATGATCTCACTAATACTTCAAATACTCATTTCTAAAGGTGAGTAGTTCAGCTGTGGTAGGAGAAGCCACAAGTGGAGCAGGAATTAGTGATGGTGTTTCTGGTGGTAGTGGGTCTAGTGTTGGTGGTGTTGATGTTAGTGTTGTTGATACTAGTGGTTCTACTATTGGTGGTTTTGGAGTTGGTAGGACAGTTGATGTTGAGAAAGAAAGTGGTGCAAGAAATGTTAAAGGAAATATGGAAGAGGAGATAGAGGCTAGATTTATTGACTTGGGGTTTGATGTGAATGTAGATTTAACTAGTTATGAAATGTTGATTGATGAAGAAGAGGAGATAGAGGAGCACTTGGTTGATTATGACTCTAAGCCTGAGTTTTATGAAGCAGATGAGTGTCCATTAACATATGTGGCTTAGAGAAGCTCAACTAAAGGAGACATAATTAAGATGGAAAAGAAAGAGTGGTTTGTAAAAGAAAAGGAACTAGAACCGATGAGCCCGTTATTTTAAAACATTCCAGATCAAAGTAGAAAGAAATCCGACAAAAAGAATATAAGCTGGAAATACAATTTTGGATTGAAAACGTTTAGGTCGGCGGTGGATTTGGCAGGGAGGTTGTATGATAAGAGAGTTGTGGTGGTGGTGGATGAAGGTAGAAAGAAAAGGAGTGGTAACTAGAATTGGAATGGAAAAAGGTTTGGTCGAGGTGGTGCACCGACGAGTAACAAGAAGGAACGGGTAGATGACCGTCGTGTGGTCACATCTGGTGCAGGGTCGAAGAAGTGTGGTAGATGTGGAAAAGAGCATAGTGCAAAATGTAGGCTGGGATCGAACTTGTGCTTCAAGTGTGGGAGAATGGGACACATAGCAAAGGACTGTCGTGCGGGCAGATGTTTTAACTATGGCGCGGGGGGCCACATGGGTAGAGACTGTAAGGAGCCAAGGCCTAAGGGTTCCAGGGTGAAGAAGGCTAGAGTAGAAGGACCGAGGGCAAGCACCAGAGCATTTACGATGATGCAGGAGGAAGCTAGAATGGACCCTGATGTCATGTCAGGTACGTTTCTAGTAAACCAAGCTTTAGACTCTGTGTTATTCGTTTCTGGTGCCAGAAGTTTTATTTCTGCTGCTTTCTATGCTAAACTGCCTGTTAGTAGTAAGAATATAGATGCACCCTTTGATGTAGAAACTGCCATAAGTAAGTCTACCAGGATTTCTGAGGTGATAGAGGGTTGTTACGTGGAATTAGAAGGTCGTAAGTTTCCGGTTAGACCATTCGTGATGGCCTTAGGTGGTTTCGATGTGGTTCTTGTGATGGATTGGTTAGCGGACTATGAGGCGAACATTGTGTGTCGCAAGAATATGATTCATTTGACAGCATCTGATGGGAATTCGGTAACAGTTTATGGGGATCGGGTCAAAACGATCTCGAAAGTAATCTCAATGGCGGTGGCGGGAAAGTGTATGAGGCGTGGATGTAGCGCCTATTTGGATTATGTGAAGGATGCGGAAACACCAACCCCACAACTGTCCGATGTCCTGGTTGTGTGTGACTTTCCAGATGTGTTTCCCAAAGACTTACCAGGAGTGCCCTCTGACCGTGAGATCGAATTCCAGATTGATTCGGTACCAGGTGCCCAACTGTTGCCATGGCACCGTATCGATTGGCTCCTACGGAGATGAAAGAATTAATGGAGCAATTTCAAGAGTTGCTTGATAAGGGGTTTATTAGACCGAGTATCTCTCCCTGGGATGCTCCGGTCTTATTCGTGAAAAAGAAAGATAGTAGTATAAGGATGTGTATAGACTACCGCAAAGGTGGAGGCGGTGACGCAATGGAAGTCTCCAAAGACGCCATCCGAGATACGTAGCTTCTTGGGGTTGGCGGGATATTACCGAAGGTTTATTCAAGACTTTTCCAAGATGGCTTCCCCATTAACTAAGCTGACCCGTAAG
>BJCM01248430.1:0-25721 GCA_018326385.1 Flaveria bidentis
AAACCAAACCAAATAGTGCGGAATCCTATTTGATTGGCGATCCAATCAGTGAGAACGCACGTAGACACAATAATGTATTGAATCTAACGTCAAGAATCGATTAGGAATCGATCTACAGTGTTCTATGAACTTGGAGTACGAACTTAGAGGCTTCTGGACGGCTAGGGTACGTCTGGAGTTGAAATGGATTGAATGCCTTCGTTTTTCCACGAATTAGGTGGTATTTATAGGTTAGGGTTGCACATTCGGGCGACTAAACCAGTAGCATGATGCATTCGTGCGATTGAGCCATGCGGTTGATCCATTCGCATAACTGAGTGTTCAGTCGTGCGATTGAGTCAGACGCATGAAGTTGTTCAGGCGTATGAACTATTTAGGCGCATGGACACTCAGTCGCATGGCCATTCGGACGCATGACCACTGTTGGGGCGCATGGTCCAGTCGTACGCATGAGAACTTCATTTCACCAAGTTTGAATGTATTCAATATTATAACATTATGCATAGCAATTCAAACAATCACAAACCTATATAATCAAGTAAATATGCGTTAAACAACTCATTAATGAAATATATTAAACATTATAGACACAACCAAACATTTGTATTTCATTTAGTACCCAATAATTACATAAGTGTAAGACATATTACATTCAGATCAGGATCTAGGTACATATATGTATCAACAAAATGTAACCATATATTTGGCCTAGTCATGTTTTGCCCCTCGGATCCACATTTTCGGTGATCTAAGCACATGATAAAGACGTGGGCAATGTATTTCCACTCCTTGGACAGAAGGACTTCTTAATTTCCTTTCTTGTACCAAAAGGAGGGCCCTCATATCCTATACTCCTGAAGGCATCAAATAACTTCTATCAACAAAACATCATCTCCATTGTCTTCATGGAGTCTTAGCAACCGAGAAATGATTTCTCTAGTTATAGCTATGTCATTCTCTAGTACTCTTGAAACAATCCCCTGAGGATTCACTCTAGTGTCATTCTCGGCAGTGCGCCAGAAATCTCTAATCTGTAGGTCATAGATGGTTGGAGAGTGAGCGACAACATAAGCAATGGTTGATCTTTGAAGCCAACGAATATAGTCTCTAAATCATGCGGCTTTAGGGTGAGTATCATCAAATTACAACACAACACACAATGAGGAGATTTGAGTTATAACATTTAACAGATAAACTGAGGAACTACCAACCAGTCACATTTTAATGCTTAGTAACAGAAGTAATAAAGAGATTGAACAAGAACAATAATAATAACACAAGTGTTTGGTTTTCAAGAATGTTGTATATTGCTCTCAAGTTCCTTACAAGTGTTTACAAAGCATATAGGATTAAAGATTACAAAGGGATCTAAGAAGCTTTATACTGCATCTTAGAGCTAGCCATACTTTGAAGGTCGGCTGCATACATGATCTAGACAATAACAATATCAATGTAGAGTCAAAAGGTAGATTACCTTTTGACTAGGGACTATGACATGCCATAGCTCACATCCTAATATGTTAAGAAAAGGATAAAATTACATAAAGTAGCAAGTAGTAGAGTCAAGACCTCAATGTAGAGTTTACCAAAAGCATGGACCTTTCACCAACTTCTAAAAGTTGGTGAGTCAAACAGAGTTGCAACAGAAAGGTGGTCCAGCTTTATGGTAAAAGGTATATCAGATAAAGCATGTAGTCAAAAGTCTTCGGAAGAAATCTGCCTTCAAGTGTTGGCTTCGAAAGACTTTTTCTTTGAAGCTTTGAAGACTTCATGTTTGGCTTCGAAAGATTTTGGTCTTGGCTTCAGAAGATCTCACACTTAGAATATTTTCTAAGGCAGAGTGTGAAACTTCCGAAGCATTCTACTTCAATACTTTTATGCATGCATGCAAGATAGACTTTGGATGTTTTAGGTTGCATCAGCCTTATATGAATCCTTACAAACCACCCCTAGGCTGATGTTACCAAAATATTTGAATACTTCAAATATTGACAGTCCTCATCATGATGATAACCAAACCTTTCCTTATTAGATGGTTAGGATCACTTAGACTCACATCTCAAAGAGATCATGTAAAGGTAGATTGAACATGTCTTGCCATGTGTAGACATCTTCTAGACCCTCATCTCTAATAACATTCCATCTTTCTGGATTAGTAGTGAAAGTCCAGGATAAGATGGGTCTTCCTGACTCCAGAGGAGCTACTTGAATTGAATTTGGTGGAGCTTCCTCTTGTTGCACATCCTCAAAATATTCTGGCACATCATGAGGTTTGGAGATGAATGTTCTTTTCTTTTGCTTCTTAGAATTTGATCTAGAAGCCATCCTTTTTCTCCTCTTCACACCTTTTAACATAGAAGACTGGCCTGCAACACCTTGTTTATCATCTTTGTCTTGCTCAGTTGGGCTTTCTTCTCTCACATGTTTAGATTGAGATGGGACTAAACCCTACTGTGGATCAGAAGATGAAGCTTGCTAAGATTCAGTAGGAGGTCCAGGTTATGTTGTCTTAAAAGGTTCAACCTTAATATCCACTTCTTGAGGGACCTGACTTAGTGGGGAGAGTAAGTCAACAAGTTCTCCTCATTTGATCTTCTGCTTGATCACCCTAACGTGCTCATCCATGATGGATAGAGACATAGGGCCAAGTCTCCATCCGAAGAATCCATATAGCTTTAAGAAGCTCATTATTCTCTAAATATCAGTAGACTTACTTTGACTCTTCTGGATGATGGCTCATGCCTTGGCAACTTCTTCCCTCATCTTCCTCTTTCTTGCCTTTCTTTATTTGAGTACTTCAAGTTCAAGTTTTTTTAGATACTCAAACTCAATGTACTTAAAGGACTAAGGAAGAAGTACATTAGCCTGATAGAGACCTGTGGCACTCAGGTAGTTGATCATGTTGATATTATCAGTTTCTTTCTCTACTTGAGCTTCTTATCGAGCCACACTCTCCTGCACAAGACTTTCTTGAACTAGTGAGAGTGTAGGAACATGTTTGTAGAGCCATTTCAGTCTCTTTTCCTCTTTGATATGAAGAAGCAATCTTGCATCCTCGGCTTCCTCCTTCTCTCTAAACAATTCCATGTCAGCCAGTTCATTTAATTCCTCTAGGGGGAGGGAGATGATATTATCAATATCATAGTTATTGTTCTGTAAGTAAGTAATCCTGAGCATCCATGAAGCCAATAGACCTAACATAGGAACTTTTTGCACTTAGCTTCGTTTTAATCTCTCTCTCCTCCTCCCCAATCTCCTTATGAGTTGCTTTCATTTCTCCATTGTCACTCACAGACCTTTGTGACTGAGGGTGGAGAGAGCTTTGGCCTTCATTACTTGGAGTAGCATCCATGCACTGGCCAGAGAGAGGTTGAGATACACCTTCAACAATAGGTTTCTCATCAAGGTAATGGACTTCTGAAGCAGTTATAGGTGTGACAGGGCTCTTAGGTTCTATCACTAGGCCTTCAGTTCAAGATTATCCCTTTGAAGCTAATCGCAGGGTCTGCCTCAACATCCAGTTGACCATTGACATTGACTGATTGTCTCGTCTTCTTTTGACGTTGAATTCTTCAGTAATCTTGTCTCGCCAACTTTTCATCTTGTCTAGATTGGCTTGGGTTAACAAGTGGAAACTTGAAGACTTCTTGCCGCCCTTGAACTCTTTAAAGAATAAGGGCTCTTCTGTTAGCATCATACATCAACCCTATGACGTTGTTAGAAGTTCTTTAAGGTGGATATGACAAATCCCATGCTATGCCTTCCTCATAAAGACTCTAATGGGGGAGTCAATAGAGTCCACATCAATGTGAACTTGAGGAAGTTGCTGAGTATGAACAGTTGCAAGTTAAGATGGTTAATCCACAAAGTCCATGCTCTATGAAGAACTCCCAGGTTCTAGGATTGTAATGACTTTCTCCCTCTATTTGGTAGCATCACCCTCTTGCATAGGTGAGCTAGGAGTAAGGTCAATCACATTGATAGGTTCTTATGTTCCTGGTTGAGCTCTTCATAAAAGTCTCCCAGCTAGTTTCTCCTTGAGATAACAAATCTCAAGTTGCTGATCATTGACCCTATTATGAAAGGTAGTCACCAGAGATTCCAAGTGACTAACCTTAGAGACTAGATAGGTGCATGTTTTTAATAGTTTTAGCACATTTAGTCTCTGATTCCCCTCTTCTTCATGAGAAGATTCATTGGGGGATGAGATAATTGGACCAAAGTCCTTAGTCTCACCACCAACGTGGTTTTCTTGGCTGCTGGTTTCCCTCTGGTCACTGACTACTTCAGATGGAGTATTAGTGGGCTGAGTTGCTATTGTTAAGGTATTAAAGATGTAATCACTTGCAGAAGTGAGAGCCTCTTCCATATGGACCTCTTGAGCAGAGTCAGAAAGATCCACATCAGCAGTAGGTAGATGATGTGGGCTAGACAAGGGAGAAGCATGAGCATTCATGTCTCTTAGAATGGGAAAAGAGAAGAAAAACTCATTATACTAACTGAATCCCAAGTCTTCATCATCATTGAAGTCAAGGCTGGGGATTGGTTGGAAAATATCTAAAGGATGGGGATGGTAACTTTCTCTTGCAGGTTGTTCACTAAATGTTAAGACTCAGAGTGAAGGCTTAAGGTTGTTGGGCTACTGAACTCATTAGGCTGAGCATGAGGAACCTCCGCACTGATTCTTGAAGACACATGAGTGGTTTTCTCCTCAGGGGAAGTGGGAGCTCCATTGTCCACTTCACCCTGTGTGGGTAGTACAATAAGGGCCTACAAAGACTGAGTAGCTTGTGCAAGGGTTTGTTTGGTTTTTCTTTGGTAGGTCATAGTGACTTGTGGTTGCTTTGGTGGTAGAGATGTAGCATGAGTGGGTTAAACACTAGCTTGTGTTGCAAGGTTGTCACCTTGAGCAATGAGATCTAATATTTTGTGGACAAGGGTTGTTTCTACCCCAGAGAAGCCAACAGTTTGCTTCTTCAAAATTTTAAAAATTTCGAGCTTCATCTGTCCCAATTTAAGATTATTACTTGTTTCCTTCAACCGTGAGCCCAGTTCACAGTTGAGAATGTGTTCAACATATCTAGGAAACATATAATATTCTAAGGAGTCTAAGTTAGCAAGCATATTTGTATAAACAAATATTGAATCAATATTTTAGATTTATTGAGCTTGGATCTTAGGATTCATGTTGTTCAGATCTAGAAATCAAAATTAAGATGGGCGGACGTGTGTGAATCAAAGAACAAATAGATGGATAATAATAATGTTATGATTTCATTGATGTTGATAAACAAGCTACAATGAGAATCATAGATGGCTAGTGAAATAAAACCCACCCAAAGGAGAGGATTCCTCCTTGGGTGGTTATTTACACCATGAGAATCACAAACAAAAGAGCCACACTTGCAAAAATGCACTAGTGGGTCTATTTCATGACCTAATTTTGACTTTCTAATTGTCTTTGTGTTGAGTTTCTCATGTTGAATTGTCTTGTATTGTTTTTTTTGTTGTGATCAACTTGGTCTTTGAACTTGTACAAAAAGATCTTCAGTTGGCTATAATTATGATTTGGTAAGCTTCAATTTATTCAATTGTTGAACCCAAATAGTTTGCTTGTTTCAAATCCAGCAAGTGCAACCATTTCAGTCAATGTGTTAATCTCAACATTTCTTTCCAAAACGATTCTTTTTAAATGATTATTTTCATTCAAAGTTCATTTATTTAACTAAATATTTAGACTCGTTTATTAAATGTTCTTCATTAATTCATTTTAAATCTTTTTCATTATCAATTAACAAACGATTAGCTTTGTGTACACTAAATAACCTAATTTTGCATGCTGAAAAACACATGCCCTGAATTACCTCATAAGGAACTCCCATCACCATTTTTATGTTGCTAAAGCATTCTCAAATTGGCACACCAGAGTACTCAACTTGTTTTCATCGACAGTGGTAGCAGTATCATCTTTTTAATTACTTTGCTCAGTGGGTTGACTTCTTTCCTTCTGTATCTTCTCATCCTTACTTTCTATCACCATTTCATCCTCTTTCACCTTCATAGATACATGAGCCTTATATCAAAGTTCTTTGAACTAATCAAAATCATCCTCACAGTTAACCTTCTTCTTTTCTTCTACAATCTCAGCCACCGATGCTTGATGAATCTCTTTTCTTGTCTCTTCAACTTTTGCACTCCAATCAAAACTACAGGTCAAAGTTGTTTCTTTCTTGTGATTCATTTCTTCTTTATTCCCTCTTGAAACCAGTCGTGGGACTCCTAAATTACTAGGATCAGTGACGATCGGAAATGGACATTAGCATTTAAAGTGTCCCTAATGTTTGCAATTGAAACACCTCGGTTTAGACTTATCAAATCCCAATTTTGAGTTAGAACTTTGACCTCCGAAATTCTTCTTTCCAGTGCGCTCCATGAATCTTCGGGCTCTGAGTGTTAGCATTACCATTTGCCACTGAATGTCAGTCTCTTCAAGACCATCAGGATCCACCTGATACAAATCCTCCATTGTCATTCCTTTACCTTTCAACTCCCCCGCCACTAGGACTTCAAAACTTTGAACAAACATACCAAAGAGAGTCATTGTTTTTTATGGAACTAAAGTTTCAGTATTTGCTTTCAAGTTGGCTTGATCTCTCCCAACACTACCACTACCACCACAATAATGACTAGTATTCACTCCACCTTGTCGAGATGCCCACATTAGAGAGCTTGTAGCAGAGTACAGTAATGCAGCATTCTGAGTGAAACCGGATGTATGCATCATGGTTTTGTTGAATTCCATTCACTTCATGTCTAACTCAAAGGACTTAAGCTTGTTAATGATGTCCATAAGCTTGTAGTCAGTGAAACTTCTTTCTTGCTTTAACATTCTCACCTATAGACTCCACTTAGGTGGGAGAGAGTCTGACAACCTGTTAACTTGCTCACTATTGGAAAGTTTCTCATCATATTTCTTCAGTGTGCTCGAAACTGTCAGAAAACGATTTGTAAGATCGGTGAGATTCTCGTTCTTGTATCCCACAAAAGAGTTGAAATCTTTCTCGGCTTGAATACCCCTGTCCTTTACCAGCTCATCGTTACCATCATAGAACTCACAGAGAGCATCAAAGAGAGATTTAGCATTATAATGTTTAACAAATCTATTCTAGATATTTGGTGCAAGACATAGGGTTAATGCTCCAAAAGCTTTTTGGTCACCATCAATCATCTTAAGATCCTTTTCGTTGAACGTGGTTGGGTCCTTGTTTTGAGACACGACATAACCAATAGTGAAAGTTGGTATGTGCAGACCAGAGATGATAGATTCCCATTGGTATTGGTCGGTGTAAAAGAAAAAGGCTTTGAGCCATCTCTTCCAATCTTCAAAGTTGTCTCCGTTTATGAATCTCGGAGGTCTGTTGGGAGCTACACTTTCTAAATCTGCAAGAGTGAGAGAAGTCATCTTTGACATTCTAGTTTCACTGAAGAAATAATAATTTCACAGAAAATAGCTAGGTTCACAGAGAATAGCTTAGTTTAGCTAACAATTTCGCACGAAAGAAGCTTGAACTTTCGTTCAGTAATACGTACGACAGCAATTTCTCCAGGAAGATGAACACAAGCACTATTAAACTTTCATTCAAGGTTACTACTTTCACTAAGATACTAAAAACAGCTACAAAGTGTAAAACACTTGTATTTTTGCTGGATGATGACACAATTTCGCTGGATGAATCTGAAAAGCTTTTTTAACACGAAATCAATCTGAAATCACCTAAATCTCAATGTATTTGAGATACGATGATTAACAAAGCTTTCCCAACCAATAACAAGCAAAATTCAATCAAATTCCATATCATATACACTCAAATTTGATCCTGAATTGATAAAATATTGATATTGAACAAAAACAACTAAAAACCTCAAACAATCAAGAGCACTAAGGCTAAATACCTTTTTTGTTGGTCCGTTTGATCGAATTTCAATACAATTATTATGTTTATTCATTCAATACTAGAAACAATAGACAAACAACAAAGATGAAGATGAATAATAACAACCTCAATGTATTCAAATATAATCAATAAGGACCCAATACAATCAAAGGAAACAAAGCTTAATATATTTCAGTAAAGTAACAGCTTACAATAGCCTTTTGCAACATAAATATTCGATTAGGGTTTTGCAAGGATAATCAACAATGAGCAAGAACAAAACTATTTATAGAATTCATAGTTTCGCTGATAGTTTCGCACATAGTTTCGCTGTCAGCGAAACTATGCTGCCGAAACTGTAGTTTCGCCCGACAGAGACTAACAGTTTCATCGGGTAAACTAATTAGCAAACTATTAGGGAGACTACAGTTTGCTCATAGTTACGTTGGGCAATAAAACTATACAAAATAAGCAACATACAAAAGTAATCTAACATTAAACTTATTAGAATATAAACAAAATCTAAACTAAGGTGAGTTCAACCTATACATGATCTTCAATATGGTCATTGGGATATCATTCAATCCAGTCTTCCTCTTTGATAAACAATGTTGGTACAAGTGAATGAGAAATCTCCATTGTAAATCAACCAATCCTTTGACAATCTGTTTTCCTTCATAACCTCCTTCATACTTAATGTTGGCAAACAACATTATAATTTCATCGTCTTCTAATTCCATGTAAATATTTTTAAAGATGAGAAAGAAAAGAATATAAGTGTAGGAATAAGAAACACAATTCAGCCTAAGTTGAGGGGCTAAATGTGTCAATAGGATAAAAAGAATGAAAAGTTGGTGAAAAAGTGGGCATGGCCGCCCACACTTTCTGCATATTTCATTTCACCAGATTTTTAGAGAGAGAAAGAAGAGCTCTCGGGTTTTAAAGAGAAGGTGAAGAAGAATAGTAAATTCAAGTTAAAAAATCCTGGTTTTAAGTTGTTCCAAGTTGAGCCTACCCACATATGAGGTAAGTCACGTCAGTCTTTTGAAATTTTGAAATAAGAACTGTAAATAATATCATGACTGTAATTATATCATTTTCTATGTATAAGATACCAACTTCAGTAAAATGACTTCTTTTTGTAATTTTTGTTAATATAATATTTATGTAATTTTAAATTTCACTCAAGGTTAATCATGCCAATTGATTGAAGTAGGAATTTAAACCGACTTGGTTCAAATGCCTTGGTAAATAAATCAACTAATTGATAATCCGTATGAACTTGAATCAATATGATTAAATATTTTTCAGCAAAATATCTAAAAAAATTGATATCTGATTTTAATATGATTTGTGTTTTTAAGTGTTGAACATGATTATTTATGATAAACATCGCTTCTATGTTATCAATATGAATTGGAGTGTGCAAGAAGTTAAAATGATATTCAAGCATTTGGTTTTCAATCCAGAGGAATTGAGAGCAACAAGAAAATGTTGCAATATACTCAGCTTCTACTGTTGAAAAAGACACGTTGGTATGTTTCATGCAATACCAGAAGACCAGTCTGGGAACAAGAAATTAATAACCGCCAGAAGTGGATTTCCTATTGATGTTTCATCCCCTATAATCACTATCAGTGTACGCTTAAAGATTGAAATCTACTTCCTTTGGATACCATAACCAAAGAGTAGGCTTGCCTTTAAGAAATCTGAATATCCTCTTGACAATATTCATATGAGATTCCTTGGGATTTGGCACACACATAAACACCAAACATAATGTCAGGCCTACTCGCTGTTAGATACATAAGTGAACCTATCATAGATTGATAGTGAATCTGATCCACTAATTTGCCTTCTAGATCTGGACGAAACTTCATTTTAGTATCAACAGGAGTTCGGAAGGACTGACAATATGCAAACTTTAATTTCTACGACATTGTTTCAACGCATTTTTATTGATTGATGAAGATTCCATCTGTTGTTTGTGGACTTGCACTCCTAGAAAGACTGTGAGTTCACCCATAGCAATCATTTGGAATTTTGAATGCATAAGGTCTTCAAAGTCTTTACAGAGCTGCTTGTTTATGGAGCCAAAGATGATATCATCCACAAAAATCTAAACTAGCATCATGTCTTTCCCTTTTCTCTTTCTGAAGCGAGTCTGATCATTCTTTCCACTTTCATACCTGTGTTCAAGAAGAAAAGATGATAGAGTCTAAAACCACTTCCTTGGGGCTTGATGAAGACCATACAAAGCTTTATCTAGCTTGTATACCCTTTGTGGAAAATTTGGGTCTTTAAAGCCTGGGGGTTGAATCATGTAGACTTCTTTAGCAATCTTTCCATAAAGAAAAGCATATTTCACATCCATTTGATAAACAGTGAATTTCAAGGATGCTGAATATGCTAGAAAGAGTATTATTGTTTCTAATGTGGCAACAAGAGAAAAAAAATTCTATAATCAATTCCTTCTTCTTGTGTATACCCCTGAGCTACCAATCTTGCTTTAATTCTGATAACAATCCCACGGTCATTAGTTTTGTTCCTTTATAGCCACCTGGTAATGATATAGTACTGACCTTCACAAAGATCTACCAATTTCCATACTTCTTGTTTCTTGAATTGTAGGAACTTTTCCTTCAGTGCCTCAATCCAACTATTTCATTGAAAAGCCTTATTGATATTCTTGGGTACCGTACATAAGAAGCAAGAGAACAAATAGATGTTTGCAATACTTGACTTGCTTCTTGTCACCACGTTCATTAAGTTCACTAATGATGCTTTCCACTAGATGATTCTTGCGTATTCTAGTGGTTGGAATTGAGTCACCAGCAATGGATACATCAAGATTGGAGATATTCAGATCATCTTGGTGAAAGGCACCTTCATCTTGTGTTGTGGGAGAGTTGTGAAAGTAATCAAAGTCTTTTCCAATTCCTTCTTCAGCATCAATAGCACTTTGAAGACTTTCATCATTTGAAGTTCTCTCAGTTTCAATTGGTGGTGTAGCTTGATCTTGATTTCTGACTTCAATTAACGGTTCTTCTGAAGGAGAAGGGAGTGCACTAGGACCAGCCTTAGTTGAAACACTCATTTTGAGATGGTTGCTTGGAAGGATCAGATTGTAGTGGGACATTTTTATTCAGTTTCTCAATAGAACTAGGATGAACCATTGGGAAATCATTCTTCTTTCTACTGGTGGAGAAGATTCAGCTGATTATAGGTTTCCAACATCATATAAATGAAATTGATAATATGACTTTGTAAATAAGTCAATATCAAGCAAACAGTCAGGACCATTAATTGATTTGGGAAAGGAATACTCATTGAATTGAATATTGGGTGATTCATCATTGATGTTAAATCTAGGATTAAACACTCTATAAGCTTTTGAGACAGAGGAATAACCTACAAACAATCCTTCATCAGAATTTGGAGAAAACTTTCCTAAATGGTCATGGGTGTTTAATATTAACACAGGACTACCAAATAACTTCAAAAATCCAGTGAATGGTTTTCTGTGAAAGAGAAGTTCATAAGAAGTCTTGTTGCTTTCTTTTACAATCCTTCATTATTATGAAGAAGAAGACCCATGTAAATCTAGAAAAGTCATCTATGATCACCAAACAATATTGTTTCTTTCCAATGCTCATAACACGAGTTGGTCCGAAAAGATCCATAAGAAGTAACTTTAATGGAGAATTGTTTGTCTTTACTAGTTTTTGTTTGTGGGAAGACTTATGTTGTTTCTCTTTGAAACATGCTAAACAATGATAAATAAAATGAAATTTTTTAGGGTATCCTAAAGAATGATTTCCCTTGACCAATCTGTTCATGTTTTTGAAATTTGTGTTTCTTAAACGTTTGTGCCAAAGCTGTGACTCATCAAAGATGTTTTTGATAGAAAACATGTTTCTTCCTTAGGGTCTTCAAGATAACCCATTCTTTAGGAATTTAAAATCCTGGTTTCAGAATGTAACAATGAGTATCAGTGAAGTGAGTGGAATGTTTCTTGTCACGGTCTCAGACATACTGAGCAAATTGAAGTTCAATTATTCCCAGTAGTTCACTCTATCAAAGCTCAACAACCCATTTGTCACGGATCCTTTACCAGTGATTCTGTTACCCTGTGAATCTCCACAATATCCTTGAAGTCATGAAGGAAGGAACAGTCTCCAATCATGTGTCGGGAGCATCCACTGTGCACATACCATAGGCTATTGGACATGTATCGACGACCCTGCAAGCATAAAAAGAACTAATTATAATGTGGATCCTAAGCCATGATGGTCTTGAGTTTCCCGTTCTTATCCGTGACAGTAACTTCTTGATATTTTCCTCTAAATTGTGAGTTAGAGGATGAATTTCAAATTGATTTTTGTTGGTTAGCTGATTTTATCTCATAAATTGCATCTAAGGATTCAAAAAAGTATTCAAACCTTTGGTCCCTATTTCATTTAAGAAATTAGACATGTTTTTTGTTGTCAAACATCATGTTTAATTTATGAAAATATTGAGTTTATTTGTTGTTGTGATTTTTATTCTTTGACTTCTGATTTTAGGCTTCACAGATGATATTGGTGATATAGGCTTGTTTTGTGGAATTCTCAAGCAATTTTGTTTAAAGAAACAATCAGATGTGTTATGGTTAGTCATATCACAAATCGAACAATTTTTGTTAAAATAACAATTTGTTGGAATGATTGTTCATGTCACAGATTGAAAAAATATTGATTGAAATAGCATTCGTCTATTTTGTGATTTTACATGTCACAAATGTCCTAATACATGAGTTTGTCTCTTTTGATTGACATTGATGCCTTAATAGATTTACCAATTTTCAACTAAGCATCACTCTTTGATTTTGAAGAGGAAGTAATATCAGCCATGTTAGAAGTTTGTTTCACAATACTGTTATTTTTAATTCTTTTAGGCTAATGTTTTTTCCTTAAGCTTTTTCTGACTTCTTGTTCTAGCTAATTTACATGACCTTTATTAAAAATATCAAAACCAATCCCTTGCTTTCGTTTTGATGATTGAGGATCTGCTTTGATCTTTGTTTTTGAAATCAATGAGATTTTGCTTTTGTTTTTGTGAGATGTTGTCTGATTTGAATGAAATCTTTGGAGATTTGATCTCACAATCAGATATGCTTTCAAAAGAGGGTTCACAGAAGCATTGATTATATTCTTTTCTTTAGAAATTGCAGGGATGAATTTCATAAATGGCACTATGGCTTTGACTTGGATTTTTGGTTTAATGACCTTCACTAACTTGTCTGAGCACTCTTTGATTTTAATTAGATAACCTAGCTTGATTTTCTCCTCATTTGTTTCAATATAAACACTTGGTTTATTTTGAGGTTTTGTAATTTGTGTTACTAGTGATTTAGTTTCAATAGTTTTAGGTTCATTTTGCTCAGTAAGAGTGATTGACTCGGGCATGACCGTGTAATTATCATTGTATGGTGGGAGACATGAATTGTGTCCGATCCTAGTCATATCCATGGGATCCTTCTGTGAATCAAGCATCTCTTGCAGGTTGGCTGAAGACATTTGAAACTTTTCAAGTTTCACTTCAGTGTTTGATTGTTTAGTTTTAGATTGAGCTAACTTTTAAATTATTTGTTCATAATTAGTTGTAAGAGTATACTTTTCACAATGCAATTTTTCAATATCAGAGATGTGGGATTTAATTTTAATTTCAAAAAATTTTAGTTCTCTTTTAAGCATCTTTAATTTTACCTTTTCTTCTTTAATCTTAGCATAAAATTTGTGATTATGCTCATGATATCCTTACAGTTCAGCAATGCACTTATCACTACAAAGATTAGAATTTACCTCAGATAGCATAGGTGTTAGGCCATCATTGATGTGAGCCATATGAGGATGGTTTAGAAATTGAGGCTTCACTTCCTTAGCATACAGGCTACAATTACAGACTCCGTCTTATCTAATGACAAGAGCATTAGTAGTAAGTTGGCTTCTTCCATGGGCTTGATTGGCCAGTTGTGGCTGATTTTGGTATTGTTGTTGATGTTGGTTTTGATGATGATATTGATGTTGATTGTTCGATAGGAATCTTGAGCTAGGTTGTGATGATTGACCCTGAGAACTCCTCTGAAAGTTATTATTGTTTTTCTTCTTGGAGCATTGCATTCTCTTAAGAAGTAGCCAGTCATACCACAGTTGAAACATTTAACTTTGGATTTGTCATATCCAAGTTTGGTATTCTCATTCAGACTTAACCTCCTTTCGTTTCTAAAAAACGTTTTGGCCCTCTGGGCTTTCATAACCATCTACCATTGTAGATCCATTTCTTCTACATCATCAGGATCCATTTCTTCTAGGTCTTCTTAGATTAAATAAGCAGAAGTGAGTCTTCCTCGCAGGTAAGCTTCAAAACTTACAACATAGGAATTATTGGTAGCCTTTTTCTCTTTAGATCTCTGGTCTTCAGGCATACATGAAGGAGTGGTAGTGGACCCAATTGATTGGGATTAGGTTGTTGGCTTAATAGTTGATGGAGTAGCAATAAATCCGGTTGATTTTACTTGTTCTCTGGATGAGAGGAAATCATCTTCTTTAGTAATTAATGCATTTTCCACATATGAAGGTCTGATGGATATTTGTATGCTTCCATGACTTTAGGTCCACCAAGGTTTCTACTCCTTTCATCAAATTCAAGAGCTTCAATTTTTGCAATCATTGTATCTAGAGTGGTGCTTTCCATATCAAGTTTGCTTTTCAACATGGTTACATTTTGCTTCCAACTCTTAGGGAGACTGTGCAACATCTTCTTATTCAAATCCTTTACTTTATATGTAACCCCCATAATCTCAAGATCATTGACCAACTGCATAAACCTGTGTAGTTGTTTTCAGATTGACTCCCCTTTGGAGTGATGAAAGGTTTCATATTAATTGACCAACTTTTGTTTGTTGGTTAAGCATTGGAGGTTTAGGAGCATGACCATATTCAAAAAAGTTATGTGAAACCATTATAATAAACTTGATTTTAGATTGTTGCAATAATAATTAGATTAATTTTGAGCCCAGTGGTCTAAACACTCTATTTTTTAAGATACTAATAGTTCCGATGAATAGTAACAATTGTTTTGGTTTTGAGAACCGTTTGTAACTATTCTGTTACCTTTAATATTTGAGGATTATGATATTGTTTTTCTAATTGTCGGATAGAATAAGTTGTTCAAAGATATATTCTTGAATTAGTACCGATGAATTGTGACAGTCAATATTTCCGAAGGATTTCAGCACAAATACTAGTTAGAAGTTGGTGAACTCTATAACAACAACTCAATCACCATATCAATCGAGTTTCGGTTCAGATCTAAGCAGATCTGAAAATGAAATGAGAGTTGAAGCTATGATACCAATTGATTGGGTGTGAGAATGAAATTCTATATTGATGTGAATTAACTAAGATCGAATATGATGATTGAGTCAGTAATTATATCGTGGAATCATATAAACATAGATCATTGAATGCTTGAAGTACTCATAAATGCCTTTGTATTAATGGTGGTGTAAAATTACAATGAATGCTAGGGTTTTAGCATGAAACAATAACATGACACTTCTGAAACAAAAGACAATCGACAATATTCTAATTGTCAAGTCAACCCACAAGTGAGGTTTTCTATTCTATTTATAGGCTGACAACAAGCCTTTACAAAAAGACTAAACTACCCTTATACTATACATAAGGCATCTAGTCTAAGTACAAAAGTCTTCATCAGCATTTCTTCTGTAAATCTGCATTAACTAATGTGGTTGTGTTTATCTTCATCAGCATTTCTTTTTCTTCTATCGCATAGGTGCTTGGTCATCAACATTGAGAAATGCAGGTGAACAAACACTAGGCGCTTTTGTTGTTGTACATACGCATTAGTTAATGCGGATGTACAAATACATGGCAGCATTTGTTCGGTTGTCCGCATTTGTTAATGCGGAAGAGCAAATACTTGTCAGCATTTGTTCCATGGACATCCGCATGAACAAATACGGATAGTCGATACTTGTCTTGTAATGTGTAGATTCTTCATCCGTATTGGTTCTTAGACTTTGGGAAATTTCAAGTAGAACAACCATCAATCACCACTTGAATTGGCATGTGAGATCCTTTCAGGGTCAAGTAGTGTTGAGTGATAATTATGAAAAGGCAAGGGAGATAGGTTGTGTATGCTCATTGGGTGGTGAGATTACGTGAAAGGGTGGCGTTTCAGGCTTCTTAGGCACATGTGCTTATAGGGTTTAGTAGATATCGGCAAGAGTAATGTGTTCTTCTTGTTCAGAAGAATCAACAAATGATACTTCTTCTTGTTGCTGCTCAATAAACATAAGCTCTTTAGGAATGGTTGCATTTTCATTCAACACACAAGCAAACATTTCCATTTCAGCTCTTTGATGTTTCCCACTTACTTTGTTCAATACCGATCTTCCAAGTTGTGATTGCACAAGCACTTCACCTTCTCTTTCTATATTGGGTAGCAGATCATTGATTAATTAGCTGAATGATTCTTGGAAACATGTACATCGTGTCTTCCTTTTTCACCCTTATATGATCACATAGGCATCCAAGAATGTATCTGGCATAATTGTATCTTCTTCCTTTGAACACTCCAATGATACCAGATAAGATATGTCTAGAAAATATATCCAGCCCAAATTTTCTATTTGACATGCATTTGAGACAAGTGTGACACTAAAACATAAAAGGCTTGCATAACCTTCCCTTTATGATTTCTCCATTATTGTAGTCTCCATCATAGCCCATTAGGACGAATATCATTTGAATGTATTCATGATCAAATATATCAAGATGACCTTGTTCTTGTTCACCAAATCACAACACCCTTCTAATTGTTAGTTTGTCAAACTTTAGCTCTTCATTTCTTATAGTAGCATTAATCACATGTTCATCATATTCCTCTTCAATCCTTTCAAAATTCCCAATCAATAATGTAAGATTAATAGATCATAGCTTCAACAAATAGAGCATATAGATTCTAAATCACCGCAAATATCGAATAATGTCTCTACACCCTTCAGATACAAGATCTTTAGGTTTTAGAAAAGCACAGACATAAAGATCTTTAGAAAATCTATTAACCATTTACATTATAACCAAAATAATTGATACACAAACATTTAAAATATATAAAATTCAAAACAAGAAATATGAAGTTGAAGAGTTTCGGACTAAAAGAATCAACAATATTTATTTTTGGTGTTGCTAAAGATGATTTACCTTATAGAACTAATCGGAAAATGCTATATAGATGAACTTTTAAGGATTAATGATGTACAAAGATAATGTTCTAATTGTTGGTGGAAAGGGGATTTTGAGATGAGCGAGTTTTTATAGGTCTGAAAAGGTGATAAAGTGTAATGAAAATGACAATGGTCAAAGACATCATTTATACACCCTCGGACGTATTAATTTCATTTATTTAATGTTGTGGGACCCTCAACCCTTTTTACCCTTCCGTGGATGTTTGTTCTTCCATAAATCATCTACGAAAGACAATTTTTCTTATTTTATCTATATTCAATCTACGAAAAACAAATGTTAAGGAATAAACACATGTGTAGGATACCAATCTACGAAAGATCAAACTTGTGATTTATTCATAAAGAATCTTGTTCTTTTGTGTTTTAAATACACTTTTTGTTGTATGATCCTAACATATCGTTAGATCATTTTATGTATGCTATTAGACCTTCTTTGACTTTGTTTCATGGCAAATGTGCAAAGTATTGATTTGATTTGTAAACACTTCAGTTATCATACAGCCAAGTTAGTACTGAAGTGCCAATTTTCTTCATTTATAGTGTGAAAAACTTAGACTTCATGTTGATTAACTACTCCCCCAAAATTTATGATTAATCATGAACTTATGCATTTATCAGAAATTTATTAAAAGAATAACATGTAAAGCAATTGACTGTCCAATAGAAGAAAATTTTAAAAAATAATTTAAAATCATTTTGAATTTTTTATTATAATCAGAAATGAAACATATCATATTTACAAGCATTTATAATCATATCATGGGGTCATACTATAAAACTAAGTAACATCCTGTATCAGTTTGTTTGATGATAGTAGACATAGATCTAGTGTAGATTGTAAGTATAACGGTTCACATAAATTCAAGCAAAGTATGTGTTCAACAAGGTATGTTGTTTAACATGTTTTGATATTGATTAAAGATAGACAAATATGGACTCCACATT
This sequence comes from Flaveria bidentis, assembly GCA_018326385.1. Classification (NCBI taxonomy): domain Eukaryota; kingdom Viridiplantae; phylum Streptophyta; class Magnoliopsida; order Asterales; family Asteraceae; genus Flaveria; species Flaveria bidentis. The sequence goes on from BJCM01248430.1 coordinate 18,196, forward strand.
CAATTCACGTTAGAGTTTTTCCTCTGTTTATGAGTCAATTCATAACTTTATCAAACATAAAATTACATGATTTAAGTTATAAGCTCTATCTTAAGTTTTCTTTGAAATCTTATTGATGCTTTGTTCATTTTCTCTTTGATATAATATACAATTGACCACAATAGATTTTTTTAGTTGTTTCTTTTTGGAAATTTTGATGGACATCATGATACCAGGTCTTTACTGACGTAAAACAAAGGTACCTATGAACCCATGTCTTTGTTTAGACAAAACAGAGAGTTAATGATGTGCAAAGATAGATGTTATAAATTGTTATAACATAGTGTGCTTGGGTGAGTGAGTTGATCACATCAAGATAAGACTCACTTGCTTGCTTCTCTAAATAGAATTTCCTATAATTAGTCACCTTGGCATTATGTTAAGCGTGAACTTTGTTAATTTTCCACTCAAGCTGAACCTAGCATATATCAAAGCACTTCTTATTTGTCTTCATTATAACAAAAAAGACCACGCAAGTAACAAAGGTATAATGTACTATCATTTCTGAATATATGAAATGCTATAGAAGAAAACATATCAACTAAGACAATATTTTTGTGTTTTTATATGTTTTTGAAAGTTTTTGGATTTTCATATGAGTATGTACATGGACAGACAATGCTTTTCTTTTTTATGATGATTAATCTAAGTTGATCATGCCTAAAGACTCAATTGAAAATTAAATCTTATTGAATCAAAGGCTTTAATGAATAAATCAACAAGTTGATTTGTTGTATCCAATTTGAACAATTCGATTAACCCTTTTTTGAGTAATCTCTTAGAATATGGTATGTGAATTCTATATTTTTGTTTTACTATGTTGCACTGGATTAGTAGTGATAAACATAGCAGCTGAGATATCTATGTGAATTGGTGTTTGAAGATAATTGTAACCATAATCAAGTAATTGGTTTTGCAACCATAAAACATAAGAGCAACCATTTTAAACACTTAGCCAAAACTATGGATACTAATACATTTGTTTGCTTTTTGCACTACCAAGAAACTAGCCTAGTCCTAAAAACCAACATCCACTGGTTGTAGACTTTCTATTGTTGTTGCACCCTCTAATGTCACTATCTGAAAAAGGGTAAAGGTTAAAGTCTCCTTCTTTATGATACCAAAGCCCAAGAGATGGCTTCCCTTTGAGGTATCTAAAGATCCTCTTAACAACATTCAAATAGGACTCCTTAGGGTCTGATTGGTATCTAGCACAAACACACATAACAAACATTAGGACAAGTATGTTGGCATGTTAAGTACATCAAGGATCCTATTATAGATCTATATAACCTTTGATCACCAAATTTTCCTTTAGGATCAGGTGCAATCTTTTCAAGTGTTGATGCTAGATTTTGCATGAAAAAAGAATGAGCAAGGTTGAACTTCTTCAATATCTGATGCACATACTTCTCCTGATTGATGAAGATTCCATTTGATTTCTGATGTAAACCAAGAAAAATTGTTAGTTCTCCCATGGAGCTCATTAAAAAATACATTTAATCAAAGATTCAAAGTCTTGACATAGTCTCTTGTTTATTGATCCAAATATGATTTCATCCATAGATATTTGGACAACCAAGTGGTCTTGATGTTCATGTTTGAGGAAGAGAGTCTAATCAATTTTTCTCCTTTTGTAACCATGCATTAGCAAGAGAGATGATAATGTTATATACCATTTTCTTGGGGCCTAATGAAGACCATACAAGGCTTTGTCAAGTTGCACACCTTGTGTCGATAATCAAGATCTTCAAAGCCTAGAGGTTGGGCAACATATACTTCTTCATCAATTTTCCCATATAAAGTCACATTTTACATCGATTTGGTAAGCTGAAAAATTCATATGAGTAGCATAGGCAAGAAAGACTCTAATGGCTTCAATCCTTGTAATAGGTGCAAACACTTCATCATTGTCTATCCCAAGCTATTAGCCTTGCTTTGTTTCTGACAATGATTCCTCTTTCATCTAGTTTTTTTCTTGAATAACCATATTGTGCCAATTGAATATTAGCCTTTAGGAAGATCAACTAGATTCCTAACTTCTTGTTTTTTGAATTGCTGAAGTTCTTCTTGCATAGCTTCAATTCAGCTATTGTCTATTGATGTAGCAGTGATGTTTAGAGGAACCACTAGAGACAGAAAACAAGAAAATAATCAAGCCTTGGCAACTCCCCCTTGACTTCTTGTGGTTCTTTCATTAAGATCACTAATGATGTTGTCAATTGGTTGATACTTACGAATTCTTGATGTTGGAATTGATTCAACTAGGATGATTCCAAGTTTGTAATATTATTTGATGGAGATGGAACTAGTTGTGATGGAGAATCAACAAAATAGTCAAACTCTTCATCACTTTGATCTTCAGATACTGAATGAAAACCATCTTCATGAATTTGATCTTCCACAAAAGTAGGAATAAAGTACATGAAGTAGAAAGTTACAGACTCAAGACTTCAATGTACAGTTACCAAAAGCATGAACCTTTTCACCAATAGAGTTGTAGCGGAAAGGGGTCAAGCTTTATGGAAAAGTACATCATATAAAGCATGGAGTTAAAACTCTTCAGAAGAAATCTGTCTTCAAGTGTAGAGCTTCGGAAGAGTTTGTCTCTGAAGCTTCGGAAGACTTCATCTTTAGCTTCGGAAGATATTGGTCTTGGCTTCGGAAGATTTCACACTTAGAATATTTCTCTTGCATGTGTGAAACTTCCGAAGTATTCTTCTTCAGTGTATTTGTGCAACATGTAGGAGAGACTTTGTGTAAGGCCCCGTTCCCAGGACGCTTACAGCTGGCCAATCATTGCTCATAAAACATAGATTACATTAACTTGAAATAAACGTTGTAGCGGAAACATTAAAAACAACATTTTCATTATATATGCTATTGCAAAATAATACAACATTCGTTACACAATTTCCGTTGTTTGCATTACAATGCAAAAACATTAACAAAAGAATGCCATAAAAAGCCAAGTAGCTGCCCCGCGCCATCCTCAGCAATGCTCACCTGCCAACTAGAAAAATGCATAAAAAAATCAGCATTGCTAAATGAGTTCTAGTTTAATAATAAAACGTACTTTACTTCCTTTTAAAATCAATCCTTACTTTCATTCAATCATAACAAGTTTTAAAATGTGATCACACATTGTACGTACACATAGATAATATTTATTATCTTCATCATAGTTTGTTTCGTACATTTATTATCTTTCATTTCCATCTAGGTCCTATTATGTGCTTAACCCCCCTCTAGAGCACCAAGCAATTCAACTAGGGTTAAACGACAAGGACCCCATACATATGGTCAATCACAAAGATTGAACCCCTGTGTGCATCGTCATGGGGTATTTAACCTGTACATAGTTGAGCTTACAACCCCTTATTGGGTGTGAACCTCCATACATTTACTTAATCACATGGATTAAGCCCCAGTGTGCATCCTGATGGGGTAGATAACCCGCACATGGTTGAGGTAACTCTCCTCATTAAGTGTGAACCTCCATACATTTGCTTGCAAGCCTTTCTTTCGTTCGTCCATTCATTAATGCATGCATTCATTCATCATGTTCCTCTTTTCATTATCTTCCACTTTATGTTACATAATACTCCGATTTCATTCATTAACATACAACGGAAAGCCACGGGAAAATAAACATACATGATAGGAACATTAACATACACATACAACATCATCATACAGGGCATCATACATACATAACATACATCATACACATCTTGAATAACATCATGCACATAATGCCAAAGCATCATACATCATAACATGCCCATGATAACATCTATGACCTCAAAAAGTCAACTTACATAGCCCCCGGGAACCTCCCAAGACAAAGCCTAAATTACACTTTTCTCCAAAAAGTCAGAAATATTCTAAGTGTTCATCCGCATTTGTCTTAGTTCATCCGCATTGGTCTTACTTCATCCGCATTTGTCTTAGTTCATCCGCATTTGTCTTAGTTCATCCGCATTTGTCTTAGTTCATACGCATTTCCTATACTTAGTCACTATTCGTCCGCATTAACTTTCCATCCGCATTAACTTTCATCTGCATTGACTTTCATCCGCATTGACTTTCATCCGCATTGACTTTCATCCGTATTGCCAACACTTAGGCAGTTTTCTCTAAACTTAGGCGTGTGAACTACTGTTTTGGCGCATGAGCAGCCTAGGGCACACTATTCATCAGATTCAGTCCCCAAATCTCATCTTTCGTATTCTAAGGTTAACTCTTAAATTCTAGCCTTAGAAACACAACCATAATATCATCAAATCATGAACATAGTTCAAAATCACACCATAACATCATCATACACACATTCAAACATACGGGTATAAAACCCAGTTTTATAAAAACATACATCCATGCATTTCTAGCCATAAAATCAGTTAAAACATGTAAAAAATAAGAGGTTCTACGACTCACCTAAGCAGCTCATGAGTATGGCTTCTTCCAAACTCGTTTGCAAATGAGTTCAACCGCCAAGAAACCCACTAAAAACATACACCTGAAAACTCACAAACACACATAAGCATACACCCGAGGACATAACCGGTTAAGAAGCACCATTAAACCATGAATTCATACATTGAATTCAAATTCTCAACTTGTTCTTCTTCAAAACCCGAAAACTCTGCACTTTCTCTCTCTAGAATCCGTAAGTAGAAAGGTGATGTGCAAGAGTGGGTAGCCATCACCTTTATTCACCAACTTTTTCAAAGTTTTGTCCTTTTGACACTTTTTACCCCTTAACTTGGGTAATATATCTTTTCTTTCTTTTTCTTCACTTTATTCTTCTTTCTTTGACTTTAAAAAAACCGGGTGTTACAAGTCCACCCCTTTATATAGGTTTCATCCCCGAAACCTGTTATTCGTCAAACAATTGTGTGTAATGTTGCGTCATCTCTTCTTCAGTCTCCCACGTAGACTCGAATCCCTTCCTATGCTTCCACTGTACATGAAGAAGAGGAACCACTTTATTCCTCAGCCTTTTCTCTTTTCGATCAATGATCGCCACTGGTTGCTCCACGTAGTTGAGCCGCTCATCTACTTCGATATCCTCCAGTGGAAAAATCATATCCTCATCTGCTAGCACTTTCTCAGATTAGATACATGGAATATCGGGTGAATTCCACTTAACTCATCTGGTAACTCTAATCTATAGGCCATCTCTCCTACTCTAGCAATGATTCGGAAAGACCCTATGTTTCTTAGGCTCAACTTGCCCCGCTTTCTGAACCGAATGATACCCTTCCAAGGTAAGACTTGCAACATAACTCTGTCACCCACCTGGAACTCAATCAGTCTAAGTCGTTTACCCTTCATTTGTCGAGGTTTGAAATATGTCCGGTTGGGTGAGGACTCTTTCCTCTTAGATGTTTCATGTTCTTTAACAAACTTAATTGTTTTGACATTTTGAACATATTTCATTTTCACTTTATTCGGACTTTAATGATTACCACTTTAAGGTTCATTGGACTAGACCTTTTATGTTCTGAAGAAGACGTTTGTGAAGAAGACGTTTGTGAACTTGTCTCTAATTTAACCTTTTCAATTTTATCACCTAAATCCTCAATAGAATTCTTATATGTTGCTTCCATAGTAGAATATGTCTGTTTAGTGATAGATTTCACAGGTTTACCCATAGAATCTGGATCAGTAACCAGAGGAGTAGACACCACATGATCCTTTACTGGGTTATTATTAATTGGTTTACATTTAGCATTCAAAAGGATTTCATGTGGTGGTTGTACAACCTTATAACCCAGACCTTCCCCTGTATTTTGTTCTTTCACTAGGTTCTGAACAATGTGTGAAGAACTTGCCAAACTGTGCAGTTTTTGTTTTAATGAATCAACTTCGACTTGCAAAATTGCCTTTTCCTTTTTAGTTTCCTCCAAAGAATTTAAATAAAACTTTATGTCATTTGATTGATTTAGGGCAACAACCTCGGTTTCCCTTAGTTGTTTGCTCAATAGTTCTATCTTTTCTTTGAAGTTGCACTAATTTTGTTTTAAACCCGATTTGCTTTAGTGCAGAGTTGTAAATCATTTACTAGATTATCATTATGGTCTAATAACCCAGCAAATTTTAAATCAATGCTTTCTCTAAATTTATCACATTCAGTACATGCATGTTTTTCAAATATTTCGTCTTTAGAACATACATGTGTAGAACTAGATGAGTTAGCCATCAAAGCAGTGTTAGACTTTTCAATGACTGGAGATTCTGAGTTTGCAGCACTGAGCTCTTCTCCTACCAAATGATCAACAACATCCATAGCTTCTTCGATATCTGAAAGTGTATGCTCAGCTATGAAGTCTCCTTCACTTGGAGATCCATCATGCAATGTATCAACTAATGCAATATTGGATTCACCCGGAGAAACGAATCGGAAGGATTAGTCTTGTCCTTCATCACCTTGAGTAACCAAAGCCTTAGACTCTTGACTTGAAGATGAAGTTGCAATCTTATCCTTGTCTTGTCGGTTGAATGTAGGAAAAGGATTTCCATTACTAGTCTTCTTTGACTTTACACACTCACGTTTGAAGTGCCCCTTTTCACCACAATTGAAGCATGTGACTTTGGTTTTGTCAAATCCGAATGTCGTATCTTTAATTGCAACCAAATTTTGTCCCGTCTTTTTCACAAACTTCTTGGCTCTTCTAACAGCACTAGCCAAAGCCCACATGATATCCATGCGCTCTAGCTCAGTTTCATCAACGTACTCGTAGTCCTCGTCAGCAAGATGATAGTTTCCAATCTTACTAACATGTAATCGATCATAAGATTGAACAATAGCAGCTAGAAGATCGATGTGCTGTTTTGCAACTTCCATAGTGACATTTTGGAGATTCTCGATCTTGAACTTGGTAGTATTTGCCTCTAGAACTATGTATTGGATTCCAGATGACCCTGACGTTACGTTTCCTGATGTTCTGCATTGGGAAGGAGTAGAAAAAGGAGTGGAAAAGCTAGACACAAATGTTGTTTGTAGTGGTGCACCTGAAGTAGCCGGAGTTGGAACTGAATTGTATAGAGCAGGATTCTGAACATAGGATCCTTTCTTTGACTTGTATTTCATACGTAGTACTTCCTATCATAACTTCAAAATGAAATCATTTATGTCTAAAGTAGCAAGAGTATTGTTTAGTCTTAGATTAGACACAAATGAATCCCATTTGTCTGGCATGTTGGATTCTTTATACCCAAGACACATAGAACATTGATGTGGTTAGTACGTTATGATCCAAGATGGGTCATACCCAATAACAAGCTTAGCAAACGCCAATTATTATTTAATTGATGATATGATCATGCAATTAAATAAATACACCAATTTAGAAAATGGGTTTTCTAAATAAGTTGCATATGAGATTGAACAACTTATATGGATATTTTGTTCATGGATATTATTTGTAATGTTGTTTAATTTAGTTAAATAACATCAAATAATAAAAGAGTGTATGTGT
>BJCM01248432.1:0-14079 GCA_018326385.1 Flaveria bidentis
GCGTATTGTTCAATCGTACGACTGAACCATGCGTATGGCTCAATCGTGCGACTGGACCATACTTATGGTTCAGTCTTACGAATGTCCCAATCGCACCTCTCAGTCGCACGGCTGGTCCATTAGCATGGCTCAGTCGTACGACTGAGTCTCATTCGCATATGCTCCTGCGAATGACCCAGTTTCATGTGTTTACAACATATCAGGTGTATTACATTAAGCCTAGACTATTCGACAAGTGACGGACACACTATATATGACTATATATGCTCCAACAGGTTATGCATTCGTTTGGGTGTGTAACTGGTGTTTAATTACAATTATTAAGCTCATTCAAGTTCATTGTAGGTACATGAGGCGTTTTGGAGCGATTCGGTTCGTAATTTGAAGATTTTTAATAAGATTAGGGGGTGGCTGGAGCTCGGCCGGAGTATGGCCGGAGCTCCGCCGGAATATCGAGCTGAAGGGGGAAAATGGGTTTGGGGTTTTGTAACTTTACACATATGGCCCATTTGGTTTTGACTTTATCATTTTATGTAAGAAACTTATGTTTAAAGTTCCTAAATTGGCAATAAAGCCCCCTTGACTTCTTTTAAACCTTTTTAAATTTTACAAGTTGTTATTATTAATAATAATAATATTATTATTTTTCTTAGCTATTATTAGTATTATTATTATTATGACTTATTATTATTATTATTGTTACTATTACTATTACTTTTATTATTACTGTTATTATTATGATCATTATTTATTTATTATATTATAATTAACATTATTAACTTTCAAATTAATGAATTAAAGACAAATTAGAGCTATAAACATAAGCAATCCACGAGTTTCGTATTTGGCAACAAAGATCCTTACAAGAGTTTAATGAAGCTAACTTTTAATTAATCAAAAAAACATGATGTTACATGGATCATCATCTTCAAAATCAATCTAATTAGTAGGAGTGTTCACTGTTATAATCGATCTAATGAATTCACAACCAAAAATGGGTAGGTATGACAATCAAATCTGAACCTGATAAAGTCAAGAAGAGTTTCTTCATCCAGGAAATGGAGGTAATATTATGGATCTTGAAGAAATTCGAGAACTATACAAGCCGATGACGTTGGTGAGTCTGAACAATAAGAAATTCAAGAACTATACAAGGAAATGGAACTATCTTGAAGTTGTTGATTCAGACATAAACACACGTATTAACAAAGTAGCAGGATTCGCAAAGAACTTGACAAATACATTTTGAATCTGGAGGATGCCAAGGTCCTAGTAGTAGCTGATTCTAGAGATAAACCTATTAACTACAAATCTTCTAACTCATATCAAGAATCTACAAAATGGCTAGATGCCATAAATAACAAGATTTTATTGATGCGTAACAACTAAGTCTAGGACTTTGTTGAGCTAACCCTCGGTTATCGAGAAATAGGGAGGAAGTGGATTATAAAAAGAGAAATTGACATGCATGAAAATATACAAAACTATAAAGCATGGCTAGTTGCGAAGGGTTTCACTCAAACTCAAGATGTTGACTATGATGAAACCTTCTCATCTATTGCCATGATCAAATTGGTCAGGATATTGCTGGCGATAGCCCTATAATATAATTATGAGATATGAAAAATGTATGTCAAAACCTCCTTTCTAAATGGAGATCTCTCTAAAGATGCCTAAATGGTTCAGCCTGATGGTTTTGATGGTCAACAATATCCAAATAGAGTGTCTAAACGAAATAAATCCATTTATGGACTTTAATATGCACCTCGTAGTTGGAAACTTTATTTTAATCGGAGAATCATGTAATTCGATTTTATGAAAAGCAAATATGAGCCTTGTGTTTACAGATAGGTTAGTAGGAGTACTATATCATACCTTATATTGTATGTTAATGATATACTGATCATTGGAAACATCCTTATGCATAATAAAGTTAAGCAATGGTTAGGAGCTTGTTTTGCAATGAAAGATCTTAGAGAAATTATTTATGTTATAGGAATCAAGATCTATAGGGATAGATCTAATTGGATTCTAGGGTTTAGTCAAAACACATACATAGACAAAATGATTACACACTTTAAGATGGAAAACTCCAATATAGGAGGTGTTCCTATGAGTAAAGTTACAATGTTAAAAATCACAAATTTTTAATGAACATTAATATTAAGCAAATGGAAAAGGTTCCATATTCTTTATTAATTAGTTCTTTCATATATAATATGATGTGTAGCATCTTGTATGTTTTAAGCATTGCAAGTCGTTATAAGTAGAACCTGACTTTGCTTATTGGATTGAAGTAAGGAAAAATTTGGAGTACTTGAGAAGGATTAAGGATATGTTCTTAATGTTTGGAGGAGTTGAAGAATAACTCACTATAAGGTTTTACACTAACACTAGTTTTCAAACACACTGAGATGATTCATGCTCACAATTTGGTTTCATATTCACAATTAATGTTGGAGTCATCTCTTGGAAAAGTTTCAAGCAGAGTGTGATAGAAGATTCTACCATTGAATCTGAATACATTACGGAAGCTACTTGGATGAAGAAGTTCGTAGCCAATCTCGAAATGGTTCTGATTATTCAGCAACCAACCGAGATATTTTGTCATAACATAGGTGTTATTGCTCAAGCCAAAGAGCCTAGATTTCATCATAGGACCAAGCACATTCATAAGAGGTTTCACTACATATGGGACATAGTGCAACAGGTTGACATCGTGACAAGCAAAATAAACACATATCTAGACCTAGAATACCTATTTACTAAACCCATAACTTAGGACAAGCATGATTTGGATAGGGAAGTGATCAGGCTTAGAATAGATAGTGATATGTTTTGATTTAGTATTTGGATATATGAACATTTAAAAGTAATACTTTTGAATTACATTTATATTTACGGGTTAAAATGTAATTATGAATCTTATAACTATTGTTTATTAAAATACGTTTAATCCATGAATATTGTATTCTAAATTATCTGTAGTCAGTCGTGGAAATGATTCTGAATTTAGACTCAAGGTATTGACTTCTAAATTCACATGCCACATTATAAATGACGTTGGATCTAACTCGCCATGAACCATATTCATTATAGATAATTTGATATTGATATACTCATTTAGTATCCTCTAACCTAAGATGTATACTAGATTTTCCATTTCCTAAGGGTTATTCTTTGATCATTGTTTACTGCTATCACATAATTTTGTACTCTTACATTCAGTTAGACATCGTGACGCCATTGTTCATTCAAACTAATGATGTGTGAGGCCTCATCCAAACTGATTGTGTGTTTGATTGGATCACTTTGAATCTATATCAAGAATAATAATGATTAAGCACTATATGAGAACTAATCTTAATGACTAAATTAATGTCTTTTACAAAAATGATAAATGACTATGAATACCATAAGTGTATTGTTTTGTTATAATAAGGTCTTACTAAAACAATATGTTTTGGTTAATGACTTTAAAATGACATACCTTGATGGGGCAACCATATGTAGCTAGAGCGCCGTTGGTTGTCTATGTTAAAATTTAATCGAATACCTTCCAAGTGAGAGTTTGCTGGATTTAATATGTATGGATCGATTAATTGTGTTACCAACCAAGCTATGACATGTAAGAATTACACCTTGTGCAACGAATGTTGAACCCGACTTAATTTATTAACCGACATTTACGAACAATATCGGGTTTTGATAATTTCTAATAGTTATAAATTATCTAATTAAAATGTTTGCTTATTAAACGTTATTAGTTGTGTGTTTCAATTTTTATTGTGAGCTAAATTAAATCGACCAGTCCTGGGGTCACCAGAAATTATTTAATAATATTTAAGAGATCTTTAGGGATCATAGCACTTCTCCCTTTTGGAATACTTTCTTTTGATAAAAAAGAAAAATGTTATAAAAATATAATAAACTTTCATGATTCTTCAAAGTAAGTAACTTAAAAAAATTATCTTGATTTAATCATTTAACTTGTAAGAAATCTACTAATTTTATCTATTCGACAAGTTAAATAGATTTTTTAAAGGATTTTTTACTTGGAATCAATGGTTATCACCTAAAAAAAAGTTTATCTTCCATAAAGACCACATTTCTAAAAAAACAATTATAAATGTAAACAAACGTATTCCCAAATAGTCGATCATACATTCGATTGGTACAGAAGTTTCACAATGAGAAGTCAATTTAATTTTTTTCAAAACAAATTTTAAACTAGGTTTAAAAAATAAATCAAACACTAAAATAAAATGATCGATTTAAAATTATGTTTTTCAAAATAATCAAATACAACCAATTCGTAGAAAGGTTTCACATAGAAAAGTCTATTAATTTTTTTCAAAATAACATTTGAACTGTAGTTTTAAAATATAAATCAAACAATTTGTTAAAAAGATTCAATTTAAATTAAAAAATGTCACATCAACACACATTCCTTAAAAATTGAGCAATTAAATTAGAACAAAAAAGTTTAAGTGATTTTATTAGAACAATTGTAAAAGTTGATTATATTTCTATAAAATTTTCTCTAAAAAAACCACAAACATAACATCACCCCACATTGCCGCCTCATCAAAAGTCGCCCACCCGCAATCCGCTGGCGACCACCGCAATCACCGTCCCACCATTGAAGTAGATCTCCGAGCCGTGGTGCACCCGCAAACTAGTCATTCGAGAACCTTGTTTCAATCATGACCCGCAACCCTCGCATCCGGATTAACATACACTTCGTTTTTCTAGCATCTAGTTTGTTGAACCTTGATTCCTCAAACGATTTATTCATTAGCTACAAGGTATAATCAGCTCATCGGTAGATTATTATTTGTTTGTATATGCATTGATTTATAACTTACATCTTGTGGGGTTCACTTTTGTCTTGATTATTATTTCCTCTTCGCTAACTATTATTAATCTAATTTATAAATATCAAAATCGTTTTAACAAAATAAAACATAATCAAGATGCCATCAAACTCGATAAGAGAAGTTTGTGCAACTTACTTGAAATATTAATATTATTATTTGAAACGTAACCAAAGTTTCATATCATACGGATTAACGTCAGATTGATTGTTTTCTCCTCCTTTTTCTTCATTAATCGCATGATTATTCTGTAGATTTCAGGTTATTCTTATTAAAATCATCATCATCATCATCAGCTGTTTATGATTTCATTGTTGAATTCCATTATCGATGTTGAATATATGATGAAATTGAGATTAGACGTCTTCATTTTGAATCAGATTTCTATTTCTAGGGATTTTGAGAGAGATGTGATTGAATGTATGCATTAAAATTATTTGGTGTGAATGCGTTGATCTTATGTAAGGTGGTATGAATGTAATTCGATTTTGGTAGTGTGGATGGATGTACATGAGTCAGATCGAGCATCAGAGAACCCTAGACCGTCGTCGAATCATGCTGAAAATGATGATAGAACGAATCGTCATGGGAAGTCGAAATCATCCTGGGGATTATCGACTGCCGTTCATGCGGTTCATGGTGTGGGATTTGTAGCTAAAAAGGTGGTTAACAATAGATTAACCGAGTCTTTATGGCATTCAAGAAAGAGCACTTCAAGTGCTTCTGTTCCATCTGATGCATCAGATACACCTGATGCTAAACGAGAGAATCACCGTTCTGGTGAAACTGTAGAAGATGATCAGGCTCCAAAGTTGCATGAGAGTGAAAATGCGCCTCTTAAAGGAAGAAATGTTAATGATCAGTTAGAGGGTTTGAAGCCTCAAGATGGCTCACATGGTTGCACAATAGGTGCAGAAGTCATTGATCGATCAGAGAATACGAAACCTACAGATGGCTCGCATGTTAAACCAGTTAATAAGCATCGATGGCCCAGCAGCAGCATGCATGGTTCTACTCTTTGGCCTAGTGGATCAGGTTCTAATGCTGCTGATCATTTAGGAAATCCAAAACCATCAGCTAGCTCACATGCGAGACAAGTTAATCAACACCGATGGCCTAGCTCGACAAATGCTAATGTTGTTAATCAGTCGGAGAATAATTTGGAAGCTCTAGCTGGCCCGCATGCTAGACTAGTTAATCAACATCGGTGGCCTGGAACTGTAGGTTCGAATCTTTTAGGTAAAAGCGCTAATCATCCTTCCGAAGCCAGTAGGACACCAAATCTCAAGAGAAATAGTAAGCCTCTACAAGAATCTTCAAGTGATGCTACAACTCTACCATCGTCATTGCTTGTTGATGATGGTAAGTCAAAGACTGATAAGTTTATTGAATCCCAACCATTTTCACCGAAAAAGTCATATGCTTTAGCCTCAAGAGGTGTTAGCCCCTCACGTACAAGGATCAAACCTTTTTCTGTCGTTAGAGGGACCAACCTTGGCCCTGCTACCATAAGTGCTAGTGATACTGCCACCGCCACAAGAGGGGTCAGCCCTTCGCCTGCCTCTAGAGGAGTTAGCCCTTCCCCAGCTACAATAGAGGCCAGCCCAGCCCCCACCACCAGATCAGGTTGTCCGCCACCTTCACGTGATATCCATACTTCCATAAGATCATCTAGTCCTAGGAAATCTGATGCTGTGAATACAGTTTCTAGTTTCCCAGAAAGTGGTCTTTTAGACAAAGAGATCGGTCTTATACCCACAAGAGGGCTCAGCCCTACTCCTTCTAGAGAGGGCAGCCCAACTCCCAGTAGAGGGGTCAGCCCTACGCCAACTAGAGGGGTTGGGCCTCGTGCTAGAGATGTCAGTCCCACCTCAGTAAACCCATCTAAGTCATCTGGTCGAAGACACTTCTTCCATGCAAATATACTTTCTATGTTCACTAAAATCGTTGACAATAGAAAGGAAAAAAATGTGACAAATCTCAAAGAAGTTGCTCAGCAACTGGAGCTACTTTACAATATACAAGTGCAGTGGCAATTTGCTAATGCAAGTGCAGAAGCTGCATTGGATCTTCAAAGGACAACTGCTGAGGTTTGGATCCTTATCGCTACATAATATTTTCTTACTTCTCTTGCTGTAGGCTTACATTTGTCACATTCATGTTCATGATTATAACTTCTTTTACATGTTGCACAAAATTCCATTGAAGATCCAATGCAGAAATCTTTATTTGATGCTAGTCTTTCATATAACTGATTGCACACATCATCTGATTTTGTATTTCATGGCTGCAGAAATCTTTGTTTGATGTTTGGAGAGCAATCTTAGAACTCCGGGATTCTTTAGCTTCAAAGAAAGTTGCTATCGTCTTACTGATACTACAGCTAAAGCTGTATGCTGTTTTATATCGACAAGTAATTCATTTATCCATCATTGTTCTAATTCCGACTGAATATTGTTCTTGGATATGGTCAAGTTCACACATAAGTCATACTAGTTACTTTTATTTTCTTATTGCAGTAGGTAAACTGTAGTTACAGCTAAATTTGTTTAGTTTCATTATCAAGTATACAGTTTTTCTCTGTAGAGTGAGACAAGAAACTTGAGTCTTCTTGCTCATGTCCCAGTTTAAAAAATAGTTGAGCTTATGTATGCTAGGGTCAAACTGCACTTATTTACGCTAACTTGCATTTAGCCTCTCCTTATACTATGTCGGTATGCTAATTTGTATGAAGTGTTTGAGATCTTTATTATTCCATTGATGATATGGTGCTGGAAGTAATTATAATATTTCAGTATCTGTTGTTTTGTTTTCTGGGTTCCTGATATTTTGAGGATTAGAGGTGGCAATACTGCAGGCAAATGGGTTGTGTGATGGATCGTATATTACAGGTAGAATGTGCCTAGCCAAGTTGGGTTGATCTACAAACACAGTTTTTCCATTTTATATATAAACTATAAGCAATTAGTGGGTGAATTATGATAACAAAAAATTATTATAACAGTAGTCCTAACCTATAATAAAACTTATGTAGGTAATTGTTTAACTTAAATATAGACTTTGGGCTTCTTTAACCTGTTTGAAATTGACCCATTTGTAAGTTAACCTGTACATGTGTGATATAATTAGAAACCTATTTATGCTTGTTCTAGTCATTGTATTATCTTTAGTTTCTTTTTCCTTTTTTTCAAAAATCTTGGTTGATATATTTCATTGTGGCATCATGTGGGTCAGATGGGCTATATTGATGAGTGGGCTTTAATTCAAAAGGAGCATGAAACTGCTTTATATGCAACCACCAATGATCTACAAGCAAGAAGCCTTTCACTTCCTATCACCGGAGGGTTACAGGTATGTCATTTCCTAAGAGGTCATTTAGGTCATTTTACATATCGAGTAACAATAAACTTGCAACTCACAGGCAGATATTAAGGGTCTGAAGTTGATCATTTTTTCAACTATCCAAGTACTACAGGCAACGATATCCTGTATTCAGTCAACACTATCAAAGGTGAAATTTTTCTTGAGTGACTTAAATACATTGCATCAACACATTTCCATGGTATGATTCATCGACCAAGGCAGACTCATACTATTGCATCGACCCTGGGTCCATTTCCAACATATATACTAGAGGTAGCAAGATGAGAGGGTTGGACATGTTGGATAGTCAAAAAAAGTTTGAATGGAAATGGTTCATATTTTATATTGGTTGATGATAATGGGCTGGGTCAGCTGGGTTGGTTTGGGTTGACCAACATATTTTTGTTTTGTGTAAGTAATAAATACATTAACATAAACCATAATCTAAAGCTTTGATAAAAAAAATTTACGGGTTGCATTGTTTGTGTTAAAGTACACTAGGATGGATTTCAACCTATTTGACCTATATCCCTTTTAGCCAATTAATTTGTAAGTTGAACTGTTTGAGAACAAAGACAAACAAAATAGGCCGTTTACAAGTACATGGGTCGAAATTGCCACCTCTATGTCAAGTTATGTCTCATCATCTAATTGAGAAAGGTGCTATAGGTGAAAATCCTATTTGAAGTTTTAGAAGGAAGTTGGAGATTCAAAAATAACTGCTTGTAATGGTCCATTTGACTTGTGCTTTGTTACAGTTGGACAAAACACATTTCCTGGCTTCTGAACTTGCCAATTTAGTATTACATGAAAGAGCTCTTCTTGATGAATGTGAAATATTTTTGGCTTCTGCAGCTCCTTTACATGTAAGAGTATTCAATTCTATGATTTGAAATATTAAATTATATCAAATTGTTTTAATTTGATTGTAGTTATAGTTATATTAGTCATTAGATGAGGAAATATCAGCCCACTTTTATCAAGTAGAGGAATATTATGAACCAAAGGCCTTTAATTTTGAAACTAAACATTGCCTAAAAGGAAATGTTGCTTTTGTTTGTCAATTGAGGATCATCCTGATTCACAATCATTTTCTCTGTCACAAAGAACAGTATTTGTTTAGAAGTTGATTGATTTTGGATCTTCTGTTTCTGTTTTTTTACAGATAGAAGAGTGCAGCCTTAGGAGCTATTTACTACAGTCCAACCAAACTAGCATGACCGAATAACCAGTTACTTAGGAGGTAAATAACTCCTCGACTTTATTTATGCTAACTTACTTGCCAGATACGGTTTGCCCAAGTAATTTGACCTTTTTTAGGTTTTTAAATGTGAAATATCACTCCAGGAGAAATTTTGGCTAACTTTTTGGTTTTATTTTTTGAGCAAAGTAATAGATATGTATCACTAACATTTCACATCGTATATGATCTTTCTTTCTACGTTGTCTGTGATGGTTAGAAGAAACATGGTAAAGCAAACAAGGTTTATTGACTTGTTTATGATAACTAGTAAATAGGTCTTGATTTTAAATACTTGTATATTACTTAATTAGTCATGAGGTTCATCATCTAAAATTGAATTATATATATCCTTGAGATTTGTACACATATCTGGGTATTGTAATGATCATTGGTGTATGTGTTATGTCACTTTCTTTAAGACACCTTATGAGATATAAAATCTAATATGAGAGATGAATGATTAGTCTCAAGTTGCTTGATTCAGGATTTTGCTACGTACATCTGGTAAAACATTTGCTATCTTGAGGAGACTCAAAGATACTGGAA
The DNA here is from genome assembly GCA_018326385.1 of Flaveria bidentis. Classification (NCBI taxonomy): domain Eukaryota; kingdom Viridiplantae; phylum Streptophyta; class Magnoliopsida; order Asterales; family Asteraceae; genus Flaveria; species Flaveria bidentis. The sequence continues at coordinate 10,030 of BJCM01248432.1, forward strand.
TTACCTTACTAGAAAAGCTTCATGTACCTTACAATGTCCCGAGCTTTTGAAGATAAATGGGAGTAAGTCGGTCTCAAAGTGTTCAAGGGTTACAAATACTTAATCAGTGGTTGAATCTCACAACAAAGAGCTATTGAGACAACTGTAGAAACACAAAGGTCAGTCTAGACTGTTAGGCATTGTCAGAAGACTACGGCATTTGAATACAAAGAGTAAATGGTGATCACCTTAATGCGCCGCATATGAGGAAGCAATGTGAGATTTATAATATAATGCATGGCTTGGAGCCATGAAGACTAAGATGCTATCCATGTGTATTAGTTGGGTTCAGAACTTGGTTAGCAGATAACTAATGCAGGTGACTTTTATATTGAGAAAAACTTAAACGGATGGAAATACGCATACTTAAAGCAAGATTTGTTTGAAAAATGTTCTCAAAATCAAAATGACCTCTATGTAGCCATGCTTTAGCACATCATCATTCTAATTGTTTTAGTTATATGTTAGAGTTAACTACATAAATAGTTCATGTGGTTTATATAAAATAACAGGTTTGGGTACTAAGCAAAAAAGTAACAGGTTTGAGTACTAACTTTTAATTTTGTAACAAGGTTGAGTATTAACACTAACAAACGTTAGATTTTCTGTTAATTTTAAGAGTATTTTAGTCTTTTCATATTATAAGACTATTTGTGTAATTTAATTAAAAATAATATATTTATACACCACACACACTCTCTCTTTATACACACAAACACATATATATATATACACATAGAATATATATATATATATATATATATATATATATATATATATATACACCACCACCACCAAAGGACATCACCGTCGGCCACCACTGTCGGCATCACTAGCAACCACCACTACCTTTTCCCCCTTCCTCACCAAATCCCTCTTTGTATCTTTCTTTTAGTTCCCTTACATCATCCCATCAGGTCCAAATCAGTGGAGTAGAGGAAGAAGATTACCATCCAAAATACCCTTGTACACCACCGACCACCACTGGCAGATTGCCACAATCAAACACCACCAAACCACCCTTCATACCCTGTTTTTCTTTCGTCTACACTAACACCCCCACTTCATCCATCTTTGTCTATCATCACTATCGGGTATTATCAACAAATCCCCCTTTCTTTTTCCCTTGTAAAACCCTAAAATCCAACCGATCACCCACCACCAGCTGCCACCACCATGTACCTACTATTACCATCATCGCCATCTAGCCACCATGTACTACCAAACTCCCTGATTGAGATCTGTATCTAGCCTCCTGCCATAGTAAATTTAGGGTTTTTAAAGTTTTTTGGGTTAACAGGGGAATATGAAGGGAGATCTGGTGAGATGATTATGATATTGTGATAGTAGAGGTGGGGATGATGATGACGATAATGATATTATGATGGTGATTATGATGCAATGGTGGTGATGATGCGATGATGATGATGCTGTGATGGGGGTGATGATATGGCGATGATATGGCGATGACGGGTAGATGGTGGTCATTATGGTGCTTGTGGGTGTTCGGTGGTGGGTTGGTGGCCGGTGGGTAGGAGGGTTGGGTGGTGGGTTTGGCAATTGGGGCTGATATTGATAGATGGTGGTGATGGTGGATAGTGGTGGATAGATGGTGATGATGGTGGGTATATATAATTACACTAATGGTACCTGGATAAACAAAACATACAAAATTACAAGAGTAGTCCCTCCAAAGGCATTTTAGTCAATTTCTTTAAAGTTAACGGAAAAACTAACGGCTGTTAGTCTTAATACCTTAACTTGTTACAAAATTTTTAAATACAATACCCTAACGCGTTATAAAAAACCCTTAGTACCCAAACTTGTTATTTTATATAAACCACAGAGACTATTTATGTAATTAACTCTATATGTTATGAACATGAACTTTATAAAGTAGATATAGTTGTTTTTCTTAAGAAAAACAAAAATGATGTGTATGTGATGTAGTTGGATAATTTAATGAATTCTCATAATTTATGAAAAGAATTTATTAAAAAAATATCTTTGGGTTTGTTTTTGTTTTGATAGAGTTGATACTCATAGTTTAAGTCTTTGTTTTGATAGAATTGAATGTGTTTGATCCAAGGAACAAAGAAGAAACCTAAGTTTATAGAGTTTAAGGTCTTTGTAAACATTCACCATGTATCATTTTGTATTCATTTATCTTGCATTATGTCACTTCATATGCCTTTTTCTTAAACAAAACTTTTTTCACTTTGTTAGATGTCTTGAACAATTAAAGTTTGCCTTTTTTACTTGTCTAAACATATCATGCCTCATGATATCCTTGATTTACTTGAATTTATTCAACTAAAGTTGTAGGCAATTCACGAGTAGTCCTCGCATAGACTATGCATCTTCTATAAATTGTTTTGTACTGTTCTATTGTTTGTTAAAAAAGTTATGTTTATGGTAACAAACGGATGAATTATGAATATATGATCATTTCTTGTTAACATTCTTCAAATTTTCTAACCCATAAAAGAATTATGCCTAAGATTTATAAAGGGCCAATCCCATAGTTTTGTTCTTTTTATGTCCTCATCATCGGTGACCACAAAGCTTCATCTTCTTCCACTTTCTTTACCGTATTCGCTTATTGGATTGTTGTTTCTTCCACCAACGAAAAACCTCTACTACATTCATCCCTTCTCCGATGACCGTGGGTGTAATAGTGAAATCAGTGACTTGCGGTGACGTTGGTTTTGGCATGATGAGAAGGGGGAGAGGTTGATGCCAACACACACCCTTATTGGGGGTTGCATGGTGGGCGACATTGGTTATTGACGTTTTCAACAAGTTTTGTGAGAAAAATGAATAAGAATGAATAACGATCTTGATCTCTATTTGACCTTTCTCTTTTTGATTGGCTAAAATGTAACCATTATCATGGAATATAATAATATCCAAATGTCAAAATAAATTTGGTTTAATCAAATAATGCCATGTGGTAGGACGGGCCAATAATGAGTTAGTATTGTTCATGTCCATTCAAATTGTATATGTTGAAATCTTGATTTGTAAGACCCCGTTCCCGGAGACCTCACAATTGGCCGTTCACCGTTGTAATTACATAAAATATTACAAGCTTACAAATTTAAGCAGCGGAATTAATTTTAACAAAAGCCATTCATCTCATTATAAACGCTGTTGTTAAGCAATACACCTTGGTTTAATCAGTATGCAAAAGAATAGTTTAACTGCATTACAAAACAACAGTGATTTCTATTAGGAATGGATGTCAGTCTTGCTCCGCCGAGTAGCTTCCCCCGCGTGCCATCCTCAGCAACAACTTACCTGCCAACTGAAAATGTATAAAAGTCAGCGTTGTTGAGTGAGTTCTAGTTTTAAAAACATTAAAGTACCTTGAGTAGTTTATATATGAAAATACTCTTTTCATTAAAACCCTTTCCTTTATACTTTATTACATGAGCACACGTCATACATACAACTAGGTATAACTTTATTTATTCTTTCATTCATTCTCACTTTCATTATTATCTTTCCGAGTCTTTTGCGACAACAGGGCCGCTCACCTCATTGGCAATCTCAAGGATTGCATACTAACCGAGTCTTTTGCAACAACAAGGTTGCTCACCTCATTGGCAATCTCAAGGATTGCATACTAACCGAGTCTTTTGCAACAACAAGGTTGCTCACCTCATTTGTCAATCAAACGATTGATCCTGTGTGCATCCTTTGGGGTAGCGAACCCGCATCACAGTTGAGCTAACGACAACAAGGTCGTGCACCTCCATACATTTGCTTGCAAGACTTTCATTATTCATTTGCGTTCCACTTTTCTTCATCATTAATCTTTCACTTATTAATGATAATACTTTACGTTACGGTCATAAACATATCATGCAATGTCACATAATATAAGGTAATAATAATAATAATAAATATAATAATAATAATGGTAACAATAATAATGATAAGGGTCATAGTAACAATCATGCATAATCATGCAAATGAGCATTTATTAAACCCTAGTCAATAATAGTC
>BJCM01248433.1:0-38609 GCA_018326385.1 Flaveria bidentis
GTAGAGTCAAAAGGCAGATTGCCTTTTGACTTGTGACTATGACATGCCATAGCTCACATCCTAATATATTATAAAAAGGATAAAGTACATAAAGTAGAAAGATACAGACACAAGACCTCAATGTACAGTTTACCTAAAGCATGGACCTTTTCACCAACTCATGTAAGTTGATGACTTTTCAGAGTAGCAGCGGAAAGGGGTCCAGCTTTAAGGAAAAGTACATCAGATAAAGCATGTTGAAAAAGTCTTCGGAAGAAATCTGTCTTCATAGGTTTAGGCTTCGGAAGACTTTGTCTCTAAAGCCTCGGAAGACTTCATGTTTGGCTTCAGAAGATATTGGTCTTGGCTTCGGAAGATTTCACACTTAGAGTATTTCTTGTTGCTGGTGTGAGAACTTCCGAAGCTTCTATTTCAGTACTCATGTGCATGCATGCAGAAGGACTTTGGGTGTTTGGTTGCTTCAGTCTCTTCATAATTCTCTACAATAACTATAGGGATTTAGGTTATAGAAATATTGACCTGGACTATAGTTTACGCATGAACCTTATAGAATAATCTTGGTATTCTTGTAAATACAAATGATTTCATGCTACATGATGATATCTAATTATAAATGCCTTCTTATGTGCAACTTGATGCCTTTATATAGGTTGCCTTGTAAATGCTTAAACTTTGTTGCTTGTCTCCCCTAGACTTATCCTTGATTCTTTGATTCTCCCCGATGAATAAAACTTCTAAACTTATTCTCAATGACACGTGGAATCGTACACTTATATCGTGGGTTTAATTTTTTAGACTTTATGTCTAATCTATGAAAATCTCATCAAAGTTTTGATTCTATGAACCTAAGGAATATTGTGTGACACATAGACACATGTATTCCGGATTTCCTGGCAAAAAGCCTTCGGACTAAGGCAAACATTTTGTATGAATCTTACGGGACTAGTTATGCTTACCTGGGGATATCTGGGATGAGTGATAAACTATGGTCAACATACACAATATTCTAAGACAAATAGGTCAATTTACCTTTACGTGTCAACGCTTCCAAATGGTACTGCGTTACCAAATGGAATCATTCCATGTGCTTTACAAATATTAAATCATCCTTGCTTAAGTTACTGTCATTTATCTCCAAACTCCTTTAAATAATTTATTTTGTATTCAGCATGTCTCGTCACCATGGAAAGCGTGGAAGTTCTGACCGCAAGTTAGCCGCCATGATTGAGCGACAAATGGCGGCCGTTATCCTGACCATGTTTTCTTAGCTAAATAAAACCTTGTTGACCAACTCAAGCAACGATGGAAATGGTCAAGGGGAAAATAACGCGAACCAATGGCGTAACAACCAAACCTATACCTTCAAGCATTTTAGTTCTTGCAAGCCTACTAGCTATAGTGGCAAGGAAGGAGCCACTGGTCTTCTTGAGTGGTTCGAGAGCATGAAGAATACCTTTATCAACTGTGAGTTTCCTGAGATGCTCAAGGTCTGTTATGCCACAAGTATGCTCCAACAAAGGGCACTTACTTGGTGGAATAGCGAGAAAAGGAACTGTGGTGCTGACGTTATGTTAGCACTAACCTGGGACGAGTTCAAGAACATTCCTATCTTTAAGTTCTGCATGAGGAGTGAACTGAAAAAGCTAGAGGAAGAGTTTTGGAACCTTAAGCAAGATGGTGGTGATCATATAGCCTACTCAACTAGGCATCACGAGTTGAGCATTCTTTTGCCCCATATGGTTGACATTGTTCCTCGCAACATCAAGAAGTTCATCAAGGGTGTACCACCCCAAATTCAAGATGTCGTGGTGGGTAGTCGACCCACAACTTTGGAGTAAGCCATTACTATTACCGCTCAATTTACCGAGAATCATATACGAGCGGGCACCATATCTGTCAAGGGTGCTAAGAAAGTTGAGAAGACAGTTCCCGAAGCTGCCAAGGAGACTAAAACCGAATCATCTTACAACAACAAGAAACGCAAGTTCACACCGGCTCACAACTATGCTATGGCTGCACCCAAACCACATCAAAGACAACTTATACCTATGGCTGCACTTGTGGCTAGGGCCTATGTTGGTCCTCAACCTATGTGCAACATTTGTAGGTACCATCATCTGGGGAACGCTCCATGCCATATTTGTACCTTGTGCAGTAAATATGGACACTTGGTGACCACTTGTCACCGTGCACTTAATAACGTCATGATGGTCGCAAATCGTGTTTGCTACAATTGTGGGGAACCTGTCATTTCCGCCCACAATGCCCTCGTCTTGCGGGTAATGTTCCACAAGCCCGAGGACGTGCTTTCAACATCAACGCAAATCAAGCACAAGAAAAAAACGATGTGGTGAACGATATGTTAAACCCAACCTCAACTTTTATGATCTAATTCTTTACATGCATTACCTATATCGTTAAATACCTTTAAATCTGAACATGTATGTTCCTTATTAATAATACTTATTCCTACGCTCTATTTAACTCTTGAGCTGATAAGAGTTTTGTTTCATTAGAGTTCGAATCCATTATTGCTAAGCCACATGCGAAACTAGAAATACCTCTCACCGTTGAAGTCACCGATAGAGAATCGATCACCATTGATATCGTTATTCGTGATTGTATCTTGAGTCTTGACGTGCACAGTTTCCTTATCGATCTTATTTCTATGAAACTTGGAAGCTTTGATGTTATCATTGGTATGTATTATTAGCCAAACACCATGCCGTGATCATTTGTTTCGAGAAGTGCATTCGTATACCATTACCTTCTAGGGATACATTAAAAGTGTTTGGTGAAAAGTCCTCCAAAGGGCTTAAACTCATGTCTTGCACCCAAGTCCGAAAATGTTTAAGCAATAACTATATGGCTTTCTTGGCTTATGTGGTCAACACGAAAGTCAAAGGGAAAGATCTTAAGGATGTCCTGATTGTAAGAGACTTCCCCGAAGTATTTCCCAATGACCTTAGTGGCTTACCTCCCGTGCGTGAAGTCGAGTTTAAAATCCATTTAATTCTGGGAGCAAACCCCATGGCTAAGTCACCATATCGACTTGCATCGTCGGAAATGCAAGAGCTATCTAGTCAACTTCAAGAACTATCCGAGAAGTGTTTTATTCTTCCTAGCTCTTCGCCTTGGGGCACCCGTTCTATTCGTGAAGAAGAAAGATGGGTCGTTTCGTATGTGCATCAACTATCGTGAACTTAACAAGCTTACCATCAAGAAATGTTACCCTCTTCCTCGTATCGATGACCTTTTGACCAACTTCAAGGAGAGGCAATTTTCTCGAAGATCGATTTACGTTATGGTTATTATCAATTGCGAGTCCATGACGATAATATCCCAAAAATTGTGTTACGTACTCGATATGGGCATTATGAGTTTATGGTTATGCTTTTTGGTTTAACTAATGCTCCTGTTGTCTTCATGGATCTCATGTATTGAGTATGCATGCCTTATCTAGACAAGTTTGTGATCATCTTCATTGATGACATACTTATCTATTCCAAGTCCAACACTGATCATGAACTACATTTGCGACTAGTTCTTGAGTTGTTGAAGAAGGAAGAATTGTACGTGAAGTTCTCAAAGTGTGAATTTTGGCTTGAGTAAGTTCAATTTCTAGGACATGTGGTAAATATCCAAGGAATTCATGTTGACCCTACAAAGGTGGAAGCTATGAAGAATTGGTGTGTTCCTACAACTCCAACCGAAGTTCGTTCTTTCCTTGGTCTTGCTGGTTACTACTGGCGATTCATTGCCAACTTTTTTAGAATCGTGAAGTTGCTTACTTCTTTGACACAAAAGAATAAACCATTCGAGTAGGGGTCCGAGCAAGAAGAAGCTTTTGAAGCGTTAAAGCACAAGTTGTGCAATGCTCCCATCTTGACCCTACCTCATAGAAATGACGATTTCACCGTGTATTTTGATGCATCTAAACAAGGCCTTGGTTGGTTCTCATGCAATGAGGAAAGGTCATAGCTTATGCATCGAGACAATTGAAGGTCCACGAGGTGAATTACACGACACACGATCTCGAACTTGGTGTTGTGGGTTTTGCTTTGAAGATTTGGAGACATTACCTTTATGGTACTCAATGCATAGTCTACACGGATCACAAGAGCCTTCAACATGTTTTTAACCAAAAAGATCTCAATATGAGACAACGTCGTTGGGTTGAGTTGAGTTGATTAGTGACTACGACTGTGACATTCGGTGCCATCCTAGTAAGGTAAATGTTGTAGCCAATGCACTAAGTCGAAAGGTTCATAACAAGACGATCTCGTTCCAAGAAATTCATGATCCATGTCGTCATGGGGTACCTTTTCACATCATATCCAAACGATTGGCACGCATATACATTGATGAAATTATAAGTCGTCATGGGGTACCTTTTCACATCATATCCAAACGAGACGCTCGTTTCACTTTGCATTTTGGTCGTCTATGCAAGAACTCTTGGGTACCCAATTGGATCTAAGCACGGTTTACCATCCACAAACGGACAGTCAAACCGAGTGAACCATCCAAACCTTGGTTTTGCTACGTCTTTGTGTTCTTGACTTTGGTGGTGATTGGGATACGTATTTACCGCTCGCGGAATTTTCGTATAACAATAGTTATCATTCAAGTATCAAGATGGCACCTTTCGAAGCGCTTTATGGTCGTAAATGTCATTCACCGATCTGCTAGACCGACATTGGTTATTACTTCATCATTGGTCATGAACTTATACAAGAAACGACCGATAAAGTCTCCATAATTCGCAAGAACCTTGAAGTGGTAAGAAGTCGGCAAAAGTGCTATGCCGATACGCGACGTAAGCCATTGGAATTCCAAGTTGGGGATATGGTTCTTCTTAAGGTCTCACCATGGAAGGGCATTGTTCGCTTTAGGAAGAAGGGTAAACTGGCTCCAAGATTTGTAGGACCTTTCAAGATTCTGAAAAGGATCGGGAAAGTGGCTTATAAACCAAACTTCTCGTTCGACGAGTCATTACACTTTGTTGAGAAACCCATTGAAATCATGGATCGTATTATGAAGAAGCCTAGAACCACAACTACCCCAATCGTTAATGTTCGTTAGGAGAATAAGCGTGAAGCTCAGTTTACTTGAGAGCGTGAGGAGCATATGAAGAAAAAGTACCTGTTTTTGTTCGTATAGTTTCATTCTTAATTTTAGGACGAAATTCTCATAAGTTGGGGAGACTGTGACATCTCGTATTTTCGTTAAATTAAAAGTTAATGTCGTTATGTTCTTGTAAGGACCATTGTTGTCATTTATGAAACTTGTGAGATAATTATACTTGTTTCTTTATATTATATTCTATCTTTAATTTAAAAATTAATATTTTGAACAACTAAATTGAATATGATGATGATAATAATAGTGATAATAATAATAATAATAATAATAATAATAATAATAATAACAAATAATAATAATAATAACTAATGTAATAATAATAATAATAACAATAATGATAATAATAATAATATTAATATTAATATTAATAATAAGTTATAAAAGTTAACAAGTTAGATTAATGTTAAGCTTAAAGTTAATTAAAGGGGTGTTTTTGTCATTTTATAAACCTTAAATGAAAGTTGTGTGCATAGAATAATAACAAATCCAACTACAAGAGGCCAATGTGTAAAATTATAAAGTTACAACCCAAATCCCCCGCCCACATTTACCCCCGTATTTCCGGCCAAGATCCGCCAAGATCCGGCCAAACTCCATCCAAGCTCCGGCCACCTCAAAAACCATCGAATTCAGTCGTTTCTTGATCCAAAACCGTTCGCAAATCTTTCTAAAACATGTTTCGAACTTGAATGCACTTATTAATCACATTTAAATATTGGTTTCAAAGCTTATTCGAAAGCATAACCAACGGCTTTAATCATAGAGTTGTTCGAACATTAAAGCTCGATCATGATCAAATTAATTCAACCTAATCGTTTATCTATCTCCAATCGATTTCTATTTCCAATTTCTCCTGAAACACAAACATCACATTCAATCATCGTCTTCATCGCGACTTGCAAACGAGCTATTCTTCAATCTTCGGTCGTTTTTAACTGAAATTGATAAGGGGCTTTCACTCGTTGCACCTTCTCAACGCTTGATCAACCCACAATTGATTCAATAACATCACTTTTACCACGAAAGGATTCTGTGTTCGAACACGTTTGTTTTCTGTCTTCATCATCATCAATTTAGATTGAAAACAGGTAATTAATCATGCGAATACACTCAGTTTTACTTGGGGATTAAATGCCCTAAAGTTAATTTCATTAACATAATAAATTTAGGGTTTAATTTTAGTTCAAATTAATCTAGGGTTTATGAGATTTTGGGGGCTTTCCTTCTGTTTAGGTTTTAAGATTTCAAAACCAAGATAAACCACAACCATGGCCTCTGGTTCACTGGTTAAGACACTGCCCCACCATCATGAGGTCCCGGGTTTGAACCCGGGCACCCTCATGTAATTTTTAAAGGCTTTTTAGCCTTAATTAAATTATAGAAATTTTTTAATAAATATAAAAATTATTTTTGTAAACTTTAAATATTTTTAAAAGATACCAAATATTTTTTGTAATTTTTCTAAAATTAAATAGTTAAATGTATTTTTGTTAAAATAATTCAAAAGTTATTCCAGGGTTATTCTTTATAAAAGGGAATTTTTAACAATAAATTTATAAATTATTCTTGATCCAAACATTTCTTTAAAATTATTATTGTTTAAATCATATTTACTTATATTTATAAGTGGTTTAATTTCATTTTTCTTTAAAACACATAACTAGTATATTACTTTATTTTATTATTTGATGCACTTACATGAATACTCCAAATACCAAATTGAACCCTAGTCGTCAATTAATGCATTAAACCTATACTTAAACGTTAAATCTTGTAAATATATGTATATAGGTACCTTGTGAAGGTTTACGTTAGATCGATGTTTATTATTTTTATTAGTCTCCATTATATACTTATTGATCATGTGAGGTTCTTTGTCCCTTTTTATATTATTTCATACCGTTTTAGGGTGAAACATGTTAAACTTATTAACTTACACTTGTAAACATTTTATACTTGTAATGCACTTGCAATTCATACTTATATTGTGTCATGGTTATTTGTGTTATTGTAAGTTTTATATGAGATACATATTATGTTGACAATCATTAACTATTGCTAGCCTGAGGATGACATAGATATATGGGACTGACAAGCCTATTTGGTGCTAAAGCCGATGTATTGCCGGCTCCTGATGACGTATGACTTGTTTATCATGGGAACCAAATACACTTAGCTAATCGTTAACAACTTGTAATCTTAATCTTGGTCTAGGTTTGATTATAGCTATATATGTTTTATAATCTTGCATAACTTATAACCTATGACATGAATTGGTACTTGTAACCTTTTGATATATTTATGTATATTAAACCCTTGAAAACTCACCAACTTTTATAGTTGACCTTTATTTTTAACATGTTTCAGGAAATGCTCAAGTTTGATGACATATTTTAAATTTGCTCAAATCTAGGATTTGGACCTAGAATACTAAATAAATTGTCTTGGATTATTTTAAATTTATGTTTGATTTATTTCATGTTGAGACTTATGATTGTAATTTGTTTTTGAAAACTTATGGTAATGATAATTATATTTAAAGATAGTGTTATATGGTTGTGAACAATCTTAACCCTCACATCTCGATGATTCCGCCGTTAAGGTTGGGGTGCGACATTTAATTAGTTCTTTTTCATATTTTGCATATGTGAAATTCGTTTTGATAACATGTTCAGTCACAATTTTGAACACTAGGCTTTAAGTTTTATGTATTATTCTAGAATATGTATATATATATATATATATACACATATACATACTAGGCTATAGGCCCGTGTAATACACGGGTTAAATCCAAAAATATTGTTGTTTGAAAAGGTTCGTAAGTTATAATGTTATTGAAATACTTTGTATATCGATTTTTATGTATAATTTTTAACATTAGCTACATTTAATATTAGTATGTTTTCTTTATTAATATTTATACGCCTAAATAGTGTATAATATGGAATGAAATTAACTTATAAATAAGAATTGTAAGCAATAAACAAAATAAATTGAACATGAAAATCAATATTTCAAATTCATAAAATCCAAAAATTTATTTGTATACAACATTTGATGTTTGTTGGTAATATATCTGTCATAATATAATATTAACAATTTTAATTTTTGTCTACTTTTAACTCGAGATAATGCAACATAGAGCTGATCATAATCTCTGTTTAAAAACAAACCAACTTTTAATAATGATTGTTCTTGGCTCTTGTTTATTATTATTGCAAAACAAACTGCTAATGAAAATTTACATACATGTGTATATATATAGTAACAACAAAAACCATTGAAAAACCTAAAAATGTGTATATATATGTGTTTGAATACATGTCCAACTTATGTATACGTAACAAAAAGAAGTACATATATGTAATCAAAAAAACTGACACATGCATATAGTAAAGTTATACAAACATTAAAATAATAGAGTTACATATACAAAAACAACACAGAGATACATATATGTAACAATATAGTTACGTATATTTTACATAAACGTGGTTATGATAAAACTAAAAAAAACTTCACGTTCTTTGTGTCCATTTTTCTCATTAGGTTTAGGTGGTCGTTTTGTTCGTCATGCTTACATATACGTATCCACATGTTTTGAATCAACAATTGTCTTCTTCAATTCATCTTTTTTTACCCAGATACTCCTTTTCATCAATTCATAGTTATCTTCATCTTTTAACTCAAAAGTGATGATGATGATGGCGATTGATATTTCAAAGAACCAAAAGAAGAAAAGACGTGGTGCAATCGATCTTTGCCGACACTAATGAAATCGATGGTGGTAGGCGACGACGATAAGGTTCAATGAGTGAGATCTACGGGTTTGTAATCTTTAAAAATTTATGGTGGCTGGTGGTGGAAGTCGACGGTGAGGCAATTCAAATGGTGGTTCTTGATGGTGAGTAGGAATTATCTTTAAAATTTGTTTAATTGAATTAATATATGATGATTTGATATGACAAATTCAAATTGAGAGTGAGAAAAGGAAGGGATTAAGTCAAATATAATTAAAAATATCATAATTATGTTAATTGTAAGATTACAAAAATACCATTTTTTAATAAAATAAAAACATATATATTAAAAAATTATTATTGGTTGAACGTAGTTTTTATGGTTTTAATTATAAAGGTGCTTTCATTTCATCTCTCCTCTATATATATGTGTGTATATATATATATATAATTTTTAAATTTTTTTATATAAACTACCTCAAACAACTTTTCAACCTACTATTAAATTTACACTCACGTGTATTATGAGACTATAACTCACAATAAAAGAGAACCACTTATACTTCATAAACAATTTTATATATGTTCCCTTATCACTATTATTAAAAAGGTAGGAATGTGAATAATCATAGCCTTTTCCAAAATATAATATCAAAAACCTCAAAATACAAGCACAAATTTTTACTAAGATTTTAAGAGTTTAACATCAAAACATAACCTAAAAACATCCTATTGGCATAGATTTCATTCATTAAAAGTTGAACACTCCGATCAAAAAATAAAATAGAAATAGAAAAATGAAACCTTGCTTATAACTTAATTTCTAATTAGTGACTATAAAAAGTTGAATTTAACTTTAGTATTGCCTACTACCCACTAAGTAATCCTTTTACAGTCATGATTAATCTAATGATTGTACTTAGCTTTCCAATATACTTTTAAAATTTGATAATTATTGATTAATTGAATTAACAGTGTGATGGTGAGTAAACGTCTTTGGTTAAATATATAGCATATACATTGAACTGTCATCGTTGTTGTTGCGACCATAATCATCACAACCGCTATTGATTCCACCACCATTGCTTCAAACCTCATCATTGGCACTGCAAGCCTTGCCCACATTATAATTTTTTAAACGAATCCAGAAACAAAACATGACTGTTTACTCAAACAGATGTAAAAAAACTCGATTTGCATTGAAATTGCTACATGTAAGAGCATTGAATGTTCGCAAGTTCAACACTTATTTTATGATGCATCACATGTTTCTACCCTTTCTTGTAAATACAAACATTGTTTTATACAATAAGAAGTGTATTTCAAACGTTTAACGATATTGCCTCGTCTCAGAAAAATGTTCCATTATTGTACATACAAATTTGAACTACCAAAATTAAGTGACTCTACACTATGCATATCATTACATGTATATGAGTATGATTGTCCAACCATAAGAGTTGTCGCAACATGCCACATACACGATCCTCTAATTAAGGTCTAGTGATTGATTCTCATTCTCTCTAACTCCTTATACGACGTTTACTCTAAAGATAATAAGTAACCATATTAAAACAAACAATATAGAATTCAAGCTCATTTTAAATATGAATTCCATCTTCTTCTTTTCCCCAATCATTTCTTTATATAATTTTCAATATTCAATTATACACTTTAGATGTTCATATTTTAAGTTTTATTATTATTATTTTTATCAAATGTATATATTATATTATAACACCATACTCATGTTTTGTTGGTTTTTTGTACAAATGATAAAATTATACTAGTTTTGGATTATAGCATTCAGAAAGTGTCAAGTACATATACACTCTACAAACATGTACTATGGAATGAATAATAAAATAATACAATCTCTTGTTATATGATTAGAGGACCATGGGCCCAAATGCGACATTACCGGTTGTGGGGCCCAACCACATTAACCATCAGATCCAGCTGCCACTTGGTCCATGACAGAATGTAATTCTACCATACACATTAAATCTATACAATTTATTTATAAATTTTCTTTCTTAATTACATGGTCTCAATTCATTGATTTCTATATGATTAAATTGATTACATTAAATTTCATTATCTTTTTTCAGAAAATGTTATTTCCTGATATTTGATGTTTCCTAAAAGGTAGTTTCATTTATTTAATTATAGATTTCTAGATAAATGATATTGAAAGAGTGATGTTATACATAACTTTTTGATTTATATTTGTGATTTTTATTTTAATAATTCAAATTATAACTTATTTGTTGATAATAATGCATATTATTAATTTGTCTCATATCCTTAACTTAACTTTTAGAGTAAAATAGTATTCAGGCTCACGTGTTACGTTGGGGCGTAAAACCATGTCAAGTAGGATCAATGTCATACCGTTTCTAGCGACCATCAACACCAGAAAGACTCGCGAAACAAAAAAAAATCAAAACTGAAAAGATAGACATAAAAACGTTGAA
Source organism: Flaveria bidentis (assembly GCA_018326385.1). Classification (NCBI taxonomy): domain Eukaryota; kingdom Viridiplantae; phylum Streptophyta; class Magnoliopsida; order Asterales; family Asteraceae; genus Flaveria; species Flaveria bidentis. Next base: position 11,366 of record BJCM01248433.1, read on the forward strand.
CCATGCACGTGCGTTATGACATGTTAATGTGTAAAAATTAGCAAGAAACGTAAATACGATATGGCAGTTAAATAGAAAAAAAAACGATGTAAAAATATTTAACCACATATGCATGTTGTAGTATGTTAACTCGAAAAGTTTAGACCGAGACGTAAAATGAAAAATTCGTAAAATATTTAAAGTAAATGATACTTAAGCTGAAAGTGAAAAAAGTAATAGTTTTATATGTAAAAGATAAAAACTATAGGGTTAAAAGTAAAAAAGATAAAGAAAAAACAAAGCAACTTACAATTTACAAAACATAAGATATAACACATTAAGTACAATCAATTTGTTAATTAGTATTATATAAATTACTATTTGCATCTATTATGTTTGTAACTTTTTACTGCTCGAATACTTGATATTGCAAACCCTTCTTTTGCTTCGTAACTTTTCATTTTTGTCTCCTTTGAGTCAAAATAACTAACACCGTTAGTTTTTCTGGTAATCTTTTCTTGATAAGTCTAAAATGTCCGTATGAATTAAAAAAATAAAAAAAATTACCCACCCACACATATTTTCTTCTTTACGCAATTTCTTGCTAAAAATATTTAACATTCTCTCCTCATTCACTCATACACACACACACAAACACACACACACTCACACTCTCTCTCTCTCTCTCTCTCTCTCTCTCTCTCACCCTTCCTCCTCCCCCCACACATATATAAATTGTTCTCTCCTTAATCTAGCAGAATTGAAAATCGATATGTGAAGAACTAAAATAGAAGCAAGTTGTGGTAATCTTGCTCTTGCTGGTTGCTATGAACAAGTCCTAGATTTGATGGATAATCAAGCACGACTAGATCTTTAATCTAATGTATTGGAGGTCCAATTAGGGTTTGGATTGATAAGATTGGGATTGAGATTGGGATTGAGATTGGGGTTAGGGTTTTTGGGTAACCCTAAGCCTTGTTTAAGGTAACTATGAGGTAGGAAAAGAAGGGGAGGAATAAGGGGAAATAATCAGCGCCATGAGATGAGATGGTAATGGTGTTGGGGAGAAGGGTATGAAGTAATTGCTAGGTGATTTTCGTGGGGTATTGGAATCTATAAATTTGATAAAGAACATGGGTTTGTGGATACAATAATTAATTAGGTATTGGAAGATCGAAAACACAAAAAGAAAACACAAAAAGAGCATGGGGCGTGGATATAAAGATGTGATAGTGGTGGTATTTTTAGGTGATCGAGTGGCGGTGGTGGTGTCTTCAGACGATGGTATGCTGGAAATCTAGTAGTGGTAATGAAAGTGTAAAGGAGATGAAGGTGTGGTGACATGTGTGACGGTGGTGGTGAGGTAGTAGACATGGTGGGCGGGGGACAATGGTGGTTGGTGTGGTGGGCGGGGGACGATGGTGGTTGGTATGGTGGGCGGTGATGGATAAGTGTGATGTGTGATGGCTAGATGACTGCTTAAAAAACATGGGTAAATAATGGGTGATTTTATGGTTAAAAGATTAACTATTGCTAGAGAAGTGTGTTGGTTAGGAAAGGTTTTTTTATCATGTAATAGAAAGTTAACTGTGATAACTAAGAATGCTAGTCATCTGGACTTAAATAGAAAAATAAAAAGTTAGGGGCGCAAAGAGAGGATTTGAAACATCAAGGATTCAAGTAGTTAAAATTTACAAACATCATGAATGAAAGTAGTATTTTACTTTAATTTTTTTAACTAATGACAATTCTAATACCATAATTACTCTATTATTAAATGCAACCAAATGAATAGTGATTTTATTGTGTTTCATGTATGAGGTATAATAGATGATGCATGTGTGATACATGTGGTCTTTTGATAACCAACGTGTTGTTAGGGTTTAATAAAAGGATCTTTTAATCGGTTAGAGAGAGAGAGAGAGAGACTTTTTAAAGATGAATAGAGATAAATTCTTTGGCAGCCATCGTTTTGTCACGATGGTGATTATTGTCCTTTGCTACCATAGAGAAATGGGAGAGACAAATTGTTATTGGTTGTTGATATTTACAGTGGCAGTGGTGATCAAGGGTTGTGACCGTAGCGATAGTTCAACAATGGCACGCAATAGTCCTTCAACAAGCTTAGAATCATCGCCATCGCTCTGTTTTATACATATTATTACAAGACAAACATAATATACAATATAGTTGATAAAAAGTTATAGGTCTTCTGGATTAAAAGGTGTTATTATCTATTGAAAGTAACAAGGACATTTGGTTAAGTACATGTTCGAAAATGAACCAGCTCAAATATAAAATGTTTTTGTGTTTATTTTTTAGAATGTTTTAAGGTGATCTACATTTCAATGTGTTTTTTTAAAACGAGTTAGTTGAAATATAATACTTTTTCAATTGACGATATAAATTCAAGTTATTTTACGTTTAGATAGAATTTTTATTTAGAAACGTGTGGGACTATTGTAGTCTATACCTTATCACGACACATTCGATCGCCGCACATGCTTATTTATATGTACGTTGTGACTTGGCATATGTTTTGACGTAAATTTTGTTTGGAGTTGCGTCAAATATTATATGTTTTTATTTGACAATAGAAATTCAAGTTATTTTATATTTGAATGTAAATTTTATTTGGAGTTGATTGTGGATTTCACGCCGCATGATGCGTTGCTTATTATTGTTCCACAATAAGTTCGTATTTATTTTCCACTTTGACTTTGCTTGTATGTGTTTTTTTAGTTTCTTTTATAATTATTCTTTCGATCAAAATCAAGTACAAATCAAGCATTTTAACTTGATGATTATGTTACTCAAACTTTTGTCGGTAATAAAAGTAAACTTGAGAGTATGATCTACCAAATTAATAGTATGACTTATTATCAATCAATATGTAATAGTTTGGATTATTAAAATGTAATTTGTCAACGATTTATCAAACTAAATATTTTGTGATGACCTAGCCAATTGACGTGCCAAAATTTTCTAACAAAACCTCTTTTTAGGGAAAGTAGCTTTGAAATTCCTTAGAACTAATAAGTTGATGTTTATATTACTCTCACAGGTCTAATTGCATCTATATTTATTATATCCAAAAGCTGCTAATACCCATTAGAAATATATCCAAAAGCTGCTAATACCCATTAGGGTAGGGGGCACAGGCGCCGTGAGGCCACGACGAGCCTCGTCACCGCCCGAAACCACCGCCGCCACCCCCATTCACCCCGTAAATTTTTGTAGGAACTACATGTTCTCGCGGTGTTTTTGTTTGTTGTTTGTGTGTGTGGGGTATAGTGGTGTCGTGTGGCATGGTATGGCAAACACTGCCGCCACCAAATATAAATATTTTGTGTAGTGTGGTGTGATGTGATGTAGCAATTTGTGATTAATGAGTATGTGGTTTAGTGTAGTGTGTACGGCGTGGATGCCCCCACTACCATTAGGTGGACAAATGTTTTTTGACGACTCTTATAATATAAGTGAAAAACGTATTGTCTGAGAAGAGGACTGAAGAATATAATCTCGTCTTATGCCTAAAGAAAATGGTTTAATCTTTTAAGATAATTAAAGAAAATGATGGTGCTTTATCAAAAAATATGTCATAAGAGCACATTTTCATCATATAGTGATGTATTGTACTTTTAATTCATTGAAATGTAACTTGAGTTTGTTACACACAAGGGCAAATTATATAAAATTCATTGCATTTTCATGTAAATTTATCATTGATTGTTTATTTACAATGAGAATGATAATACTAATAGTCAACCTAATTTCTTTTAGCAATGTTTATGAACAACTGTATTCGAATTTTGTATCTCGAAATACATACTAAGTGCACTTAATGTCATGACTATGGAAGGTTTGGGGAAATCTAACCTCAGATGGGAACACCATCCCCATCCCGGTGAGAAAATAAACAATTGACCTGTTACAATAAAATTTTCACTTGTTCATGAAGTTTACACAATCACCTATGACTTAACGGTTTAGTGGTATCGTGTCTGCTACCACAAAAGTGGTGTGAGATCCTTGCAATCATAAAGTTATATGGAATGAGGTGTAGTAAAAAATATATACCTGTTTAAAATAATAGAAATAATAAAGTTTAATGAACAAACCATTATATACCATCAAGTCTTAGTCATCTTCTCGCTCCTAATGGGAGAATCGACTGGTGTTATAGGTTTTTGGGCGGCTTGAAGGTTGCTAGAAGTAGGTTCGTTTGGGACCAAAATCAGTTCTTTTTGGACATGACACGTAACTCACAAAATCGCTTCACAAGATTGTATCTCGCGGTCCTCTGAGCCGGTTGTTGGAATGACATGGGCCGGGTCGGGTCTTAATTTGAATTGATATATTGAAGGATGAGAAAAGCTACACTCTTAAGCAAATTTCTAGCCTTAGATCATATATGATTATATTCTATTTAATACTAATACGAGGACCAGTGCTTCTTATCATAAGTGTCAAGATAATGTGTCTAAAGAGATTGAAAGTTTGAGTCTCATTTTGATGAAAAAAAAATAGTTAGGGTTGAGTGATGAGTTTTTTTAGTTATTGATGTTGTCCTAAGAAAGTTAAGGGTGCGATCCTAACCTGAAGACAAATAGATAAACTCAACTAAAATAATACATATTATTCGAGACAATGTTACACATTTGGTATGATATTTTTTTCCTCAAATTTGCATAATAATAAACAGGTTTCTCAAACTTCCATTAAATGTTCAAATTCTATGTCATATTTCAATAAGTAATTAAACTTAAGCGAGATAAATAAAGTATTTATGAATCTTTGTTAACATCTGGTGATTATTTTTAATTTGACTTAAAACTTAACAATTTTTAAACTTTGAATAATATATTTAGTAATTTTCTTTCTCACCATTAACTCCTACTTTAACTTTTTTTACGACCCTAGTTCTAAGGATATTTTAATTGGGTCCACCTATTTGATTCTCAGTTAAAAGCGCACTCCCAACAACCTCAAGAGAAAACCTTCAACTGAAAGAACTTCTAGCTCAACTTATATCATTTTTGCTCTAAGCGAGTCTCGAATTCAACACCTCCCAATTTTTAATTATTTTTGGTACCCCACCTCAACCACTTGGGCCGAGAATCATTGGTAACCAAAATTTATATATGCTTCGTTTGCCTTGGATTTATAAAGTATATGAACATTTATATAAATATTACATGGTATTGAAATATCTAATAAATGTTGAGTGACTTTGTTAAAACAAACATATTTTGAAGTAAATTTAGTGAAATGCATAAGAAGCTTAGTTGATAACTTAGTATAGCGTAATGTTTTCCGATAAAACATGTCACTAACATTACATTTTTTATTACACTAATATCATACACAATTTTACGGTTTTCATTTCAGTTACGCATAAAGTTTACAAAACACCTACGACTTATCATTCTAGTCACATCGTGTCTGCTCCCACAAAAGTGGTGTGAGGTTCTTCCAATTGGAAAGTTATATGGAACGAGGTGTTGTAAAATAAAATATATTACTATTCCGAAAAATAAAAACAATAAAGTCTAACGAACCAAACATTACATACTACCGAGCCTTAGTCATCTCCCGTTAGGGCTGACAAAACAAGTCTTATCGTGCTTAACAGATTAGAGATGACACGCAAAACTCACGTATTAAACATATATAAAACTTGTTTAACTACTTATATATTATTCTTATATTTTTTTATATGTTTTTATGAACAAAAAATATGAAATAATAGAGTTTAGCATTTTGATTTTAGTTATTTTCAAAAATATAAAAAAACAAAAATTATACTTTTATTTTTACAGATTAAATCTTATCATAAATAGGTCGAGAACTGCCAGCCCTATCTCCCGTCCCAGGGAGTAGTGACTAGTGTTATAGGTCGTTGCTCTCCCGAAGAGTCACTACAAGAAAGATCGTACACCGAGGTACTCTATGCCGGTTGCTAGAACGACCCGGGCCGGGTCGGGCGAGTTTCAATTCACAAGAAAACTGGACTATTGAAGTATGAAAAAAGTCAAAAGATACAGTCATACAAATTTCATACCTCAGGTCATATATTCCATAAAATAGTAATCCAAAAGGGGGCAATAGTCTATACCCTAAAACAAAAGGACCATATTTGTAGATAAGATATAGTAGTATCCAGTAGGTAAAAAGGAGTAGTACCGTACAACCACTTCCCCACCCGTATACACAACACAAAACCCGTTTTCTGCGGCTGCGCTTCGTCGCGAGGGGATAAGACCCCCATGGAAATACATCCGTCCATCCAACGGCCCACATTATCCCAACTCACGTGTCACCATCAACACCGTCGATATGCCTGCCGTACACCCCACCACCATCACCTCACACACACGTTATATAACCCCAGTTACAATTTAATCACATAATCACACCAATCATGTTATACTCCTCTCTCTGCAACTGAAATCACCTTCGATCTGAGCCCTTTAGTGGTGGTTGATGCTGTTGTTGAGGTAAGATCTAGCGTTCAACTGTTGTTGCTGAGGTGAATCGTGCTTTAGTTTGAAGTTTCTGGTGGTGTATTGCTGGTGTTGAGGTGAATCGGGGTTGAAATCGAAGTTTTTGGTGGTGTGTTGTTGGTGCCGTGCTTGAAATTGTTGAAATCGAAGTTTCCTGTGGTGTATTGGTGGTGTTTGAGGTGAATCTGCTTGAAATCGAACTCTCCGGTGGTGTACTAGTGACGTTGAGGTGAATCTGCTTGAAATCGTACTCTCCGGTGGTGTATTGGTGGCGTTGAGGTGAATCTGCTTGAAATCGAACTTTCAGGTGGTGTACTGTTGGTGTTTGAGTCTCCGGTGGTGTAACGTTGTTTCTGAGGTGAATCGTGCTTAGAATCGAACATTTGCAGTGGTGTGTTGTTGGTGTTGAGGTGAACCGAGTTGAAATCGAGATTTCCAGTGGTGTATTGTTGGTGTGGAGGTGAATCGTGCTTAAAGTCGTCAAAATCGAACTTTCTGGTGGTGTATTGTTGGTTTCATCTCGCCGGCGGGAGGTATGGCTTATTCGTTGGAGGAGGATGTGTTGGAGCATGTGTTCTCGTTCATAACGTCGCATAAAGACCGTAACGCCGTTTCGTTGGTGTGTAAGTCGTGGTTTAGGATCGAGAGGTGGTGCCGGAAGAGGATTTTCATCGGAAACTGTTACGCCGTGAGACCGGCGATCATGATCAGGAGGTTTCCGGAGGTGAGATCTGTGGAGTTGAAAGGGAAACCGCATTTTGCTGACTTCAATCTGGTGCCCGAGGGTTGGGGAGGCTATTTTCACCCCTGGATCTGTGAAATGGCTAGGGCTTATCCGGGGTTAGAGGAGATTAAGCTTAAGCGGATGGTGGTTACTGATGAAAATTTGGAGCTGATCTCGAAATCGTTTGAGAATTTTAAGGTTCTGGTGTTGTCTTCTTGTGAGGGTTTCAGTACCGACGGACTTGCTGCCATTGCTGCTAATTGCAGGTGAGATTTCTCTTGTGGTACTGATAACTGATCTGTGTGTGAATGATAGGTTAAATTAGTTTGCAGAAGAGAATTTCGAATGTTTAGGATTGTTATTAGACAATTGTTTAATTTGTTGTTTGCCTGTTGCTTTAAAGTTTAAACTAGCAGACAGTCATCTGGTTTGTTAATATTGCCTTAAATTTTTATGGTTCTTCAACAGTTCCTGATTTATGGAATGGTAAATGTGTTTGTTTTGTGACTAAAAGGAACCACTGCTAATGTTGTATGTGTGTGATGGTGTGATATTATGATATCCTAACTGTTGAATTGATTGTTTGATGCTAATCCATGTGTTACTCTAAACTTTGAAATAATTTGATGCTTTATACTCCCTGTGACAATATCTTGCTTTACAACATACTCATCTTTGTCGTTTGCAATGTATGTGTGTGATGGTATGATACTTAATTTCCCAACTATTGAACTGATTTTTACTCTAAACTTTGAATTAATGTCATGTTCATACTCACTGTGATGAAAACTTTCTTTATAAACATACTCATTGTTATTGTTTGCAATATAGAAATCTGAGGGAATTGGATTTAAGGGAGAGTGAAGTGGAGGACCTGAGTGGGCATTGGCTAAGTCATTTCCCTGAATCTTGCACCTCATTGCAGTCCCTTAACATGTCTTGTTTGTCTTCTGAGGTGAGTTTTTCAGCCCTCCAACGCCTCATTGCTCGCTCACCAAATCTAAAGACTCTTCGACTCAATCGTGCTGTGCCCCTTGAAAAACTCTCCACCTTACTACACCGCGCCCCACAGCTTGTTGAACTGGGTACAGGTGCCTTTTCTGCTGAAATTCGACCGGATGTGCTCTCAAATTTGAAAGAGGCTTTTGCTAGATGCAAGGAACTTAAGGGTCTGTCTGGATTTTGGGATGTTGTTCCTTCTTATCTTCCAGCTGTTTATTCTGTTTGTTCCAGACTCACTTCTTTAAACTTGAGTTATGCCACTATTCAAAGCCCAGATCTTACCAAAATCATCACCCAGTGTCCTAATCTGCAGAGTTTATCGGTAAGTCTTGTTGAAATTTTATGATTACATGTTTTCATTTGATTTTTTATATCTGATGACTGATGCTTTAATTAATGAAATGGTTGCACACAGGTACTAGATTACATTGAAGACACCGGGCTCAATGCCCTTTCTTTATCCTGCAAGGACTTGAGAGAACTTAGGGTTTACCCATCTGACCCGTTTGTAGCCGATGCAAATGTATCCTTAACAGAACAAGGTCTGGTTGCAGTTTCTGAAGGGTGCTCTAAGCTCCAGTCTGTTCTTTACTTCTGTAGACAGATGTCAAATGCTGCATTGACCACCATTGCTAAGAACCGTCCTAACCTAACCTGTTTTCGTCTATGCATTCTTGAACCACAAGCCCCTGATTACCTAACCTTTGAACCACTTGACGTCGGGTTTGGTGCCATAGTTGACCACTGTAAACAACTTCAACGCCTCTCTTTATCTGGCCTGCTTACCGACCGTGTGTTTGAATACATCGGGAAATGGGCTAAGAAATTAGAGATGCTTTCTATAGCCTTTGCTGGTGATAGTGATTTGGGCTTACACTACGTGTTATCGGGTTGTGACAGCTTACGTAAGCTTGAGATTAGAGATTGCCCGTTCGGGGACAAGGCTTTGTTGGCTAATGTTTCCAAGTTGGAGACAATGCGATCCCTTTGGATGTCTTCATGTTCGGTTAGTCTCGGTGCATGTAAGCGGCTGAGTCAGAAGATGCCTAGGCTCAATGTTGAAGTTATTGATGAGCAGGGTGACTTAGATTCCAGACCTGATAATTGTCATGTTGAGAAACTTTATATTTATCGCACGGTTGCTGGGCCGCGGTCTGACATGCCTAGCTTCATACGGACTATGGATCAATACCCTTCATATAGGAGGTATTCACTTGAAATTCTTTACTCTAAATATGTAGTTGAGGGTTCTGGTTCTCTTAACGGGTCACATAGGTAATTCTATAAAAAAATAGCAAAAACAAAATGGTCAATATTCAAACAGACTTGTCCTTTATTAAAAAGAAGCATGTTTCGATGAAAAATGCGGGACAGGTCAACCCAAACCGACCCGTTACAAAAAGAACCCAGTTGACTTCCACGTATCTTGTTCCGCATACGTGTACAGCTCAGATTTGTATCTAAACACAGTTCTACATATTTTGCACATTTTGAATGAAATTTGATGTCAGTGTGCAGCTAGGATGATGATCAGTTGCTGCGCCTTCTAAGGATCTGGTCAGGACAGAGGTGCATAACCACATGCTTCAGTTCTCTAGAGGTGCATATACCCGTCTTCGTATTTCCTTTCGACCATTGATGATCACATTTTTGCAGTGATTCATTTGGTCTCCACGGTTTTTAATTATTTTTTGAATTTATGTTCATCAATTGGGATCAGAAAATGGACCATGGTCATACCACCATGCCATAGAATCCAATGATTTGGTTAAATTGAAAAATGTTTATTTAATGGTCAACTTATGAGTGATTAGAATGAGACTGTTGAAGATTACTCGCATCAAAAGTCGTAAATCTTGATGATTTCTGGAGAATTTGATGACCCCACCACATCTGTAGGAAAAAAAAAACGCTTTTTATTGGTTGATGATGGCCACTCATCATCATTCATCATTCATATTATTCCTTCTCTGATCTTTCATCATTTATATCTTTAAATGTGAAAATCATATGTTTATCTTACAAGAGAAATGATACTCTTATTAAACTTGTCATTACTATTAGAGCATCCGTAGCTTGGGCTCGCAAACTCTCTCCTCTTCACGTCAACACATTCTTCCACTCCTCAAGGAACTGCCCTCTTCTCTCTTTTCCGCTCAGAGTAATTTCTTCCTCCTTTCACGGATTGCTTAGGAGGATTAGATGATGTGAGCAAGCTTAGGTTTATCACAATTGTTTGTGAGTGTTTATCACCCTTAAAAGTGATTTGGTAGTTAAATATTATGGTCATAACTATGTTTTGATCCTCCTCACAATGTGTAGAATTGTTTCAGTCCTCAAAGATTTTAGTTTTTAATTTTAGAATTGAGATCATCATTATTATTGAGTTGTTTCTTTATAAAATGCCAAATGGGTCGTAGTCAGCTTCTTATCCAATCTGAGAGTAAATGTGGATCGTAGTGACATAGTATATTACCTTTGTTGAGTTAAATATCCCAATTAATAAAGTAATAATGTTCAATTTTCATATAGCATGTATCAGTTTAAGATTATCCTTATTGTACAACTTTCTATACGCGCTCAACTCAATACCCATCCAGATTTTATCCCTATAAATTAGGAGAAAAATTTAAGAAAATCACTTAAATTGTCACTCTATTCTAAACTATTATTTCATATATCAACTCACCATTCATCCTTTATATCTATTACTCATAATATTTATGAGCCGTGTGAGTGGATTACATAGAAAATGTAATAAGAAAAAAAAGTTACAAATATATGAAAAGTTTTAAGAATAAATGTTAGTTTTAAATTAAATTATATATATAAAGATAACAAACAGATATGAATGTTGTTATTGATTGAAATGTATTAAGATTTCGCAAGGTTTGTCTACCTTTTCTAGAAAAAAAGGTTTTTTTTTCAAGTCAGTATATTTTAGAGAGTATTTTTATCTTACGAGATGTTTGTGTATCTCACTTTTAGGATCCTCTTTACTAAGTGGAATAATTCTCTAAAAGTTTCGTTTGTTTATTGTTTGGCTACATTCTATTTAAAATAATAAGTTGACTTGATGTTGCTTGATTTTGATATATTCCGTTACTTAAAATGTTGATTTCTTAGTTTAAAATGATGAGTAACATGATTAAATTATTAAAACCTAAGTTGACACCACGACATGTCATCTGTAAATCAAAAAAGAATAATCAATAAAATGGGACATAACGATTCAAACACAACATTTAACATATTAGCTTAGCATTTTAATCTAAAACTTCATATTAGCATATGATCCAAAAAGGTTAGACATTTTTAAAAAGGAATATCATGAGACAAAGAAAGTAATTTGCTATTATTGCAAAACACTCTTTATGTTTCTAGGATTAAACAGAAATTGGAACCGGATATGTAACCGGTCCGATTGAATCTTCATCATTTGAACTAGCAGGCTATGGGTTGAAACGGCTGAACCTAGGCTAACTGAACCGGTGGTTGGATAGTTTTTTACTATGTTTTTAGATTCGTTTCCTAGTAAAATCTCATATACTACCATAACTGATTTAAAAAATTAATTATTTTCATATTTTATTTAATTTTTTTATTCATATATGTCTTCAATATGTAAATTATTTATAAAGCCATCGTATTTTTAAATTCAATCCAAATAACAAGTAGGGTTGTTAAAAAAAACCTAAATCTGAATATTATTTGAGTCCGAAAAAAATTGATTTGAAATATTTTTTTAAATACTTGGATCAATTCCTATCCGTATATGATACTCTTATTCGATTTTCTTATCGAATATCGGATGTACACAATCTTGCTTGTAAGGATATTCAATGCGAATTGAACCATGTAAACTGGTCAATTCGGTTTATTCATGTATACAAAATCATTCTTATTCGAACCAATGAACACCCTACGGAGAAGATTAAGGCTTCAAACAAAATGAACCGAACGAAGTGTAGTTCTAGTTTGTTTGTTTAGATTGAACATCTTTACGAACGGTTCACGGATGCTCAACCGAACAAAAGTTTTTGTTCGTGTTCATTAATTGACCTTATTCATGAACGGTTCACGAATACATAATTGAACAAAGATCATATAAAGATAAACGTAATACTATTTTAAAATTGAAAATCAACATTCTTAATAAAAGCTTTTATACATTATTACCTTAAATAAGTATAAAGTTAACTATATAATATAATAATTATGTATAAACCTAAACAAACTAAGGCCATGTTTGATGTGCGCTGACCCACCCCTGACCGCTGACTGGCTGACTCGGTCAACCGGTCAGGGTGTTTGATGTTCACGGCGAGGTGTTTGACCCGGTTGAAGGCTTCTGACCGAGACCTAAAGATTTTGATGACCGACCCAATTTCACTTCCCCTGCTCTACGCGGAAGGCCACTGCACCTCATCGAGCTGTTCACCATCTCCGTTGTCTTCTTCACCGTCATCGCTGTCACCATCTCCGTCGTCTTCTTCACCGCCTCCGTCACCATCTCCGTCGTCTTCTTCACCGCCATCGCTACTGTTCACCGCTACAAGGTCGACTGCTACTCACCATCTCCGCCTTCTCAAGGTAATCACTAATCATATCTTTTGTTTCTACTTCGATTGATTTGCTCAAGTCTGTGTTTGATGCTGATTTTGGATGATTGGATTTGGTTGAGATCGATTGATTTGCTCAGATTCAGATTCGTTGAGGTCGATTGTGTTTTGATGCGTTTGTTTGTTGATTTTGCTTGTTAATAGAGATTGTTTTTTTAGGTTGAAGTTGGGTATGTATATGGGTATGTATATGGGTATGTATATGGGTATGTAGATGTGTATGTATATGGGTATGTATATGGGTATGTATATGTGTATGCATATGGGTATATATATGTGTATGAATATGGGTATGTATATGTGTATGTATATGGGTATGTATATGTGTATGTATATGGGTATGTAGATGTGTATGTATATGGGTATGTAGATGTGTATGTATATGGGTATATTGTGCATGTAGATGTGTATGTAGATGGGTATGTATATGTGTATGTATATGGGTATGTATATGTGTATGTATATGGGTATGTATATGTATTTTTATCATATACTAAATCAATAATGTATTTTTAACAACGGAGCAATAATGTTATTTTTATCATTCAGCAGAGTCAGTAGTCAGTCAGATACTAAATCAAACAGTCAAGTTTCAGTCAGATGCAGACTCAGTCAGAATCTCTTACTAGGTCAGTTTTTGACTCAGTCAAATCTTACTCAGTCAGAACCTCTTACTAGGTCAGCTTCTGACTCAGTCAAATCTTACTCAGTCAAATCTTACTCAGTCAGCACAATCAAACAACCCCTAACATGAACAAATATAAATAAGCGAACATATTACCGAATGTTCACGAACGTACAAGCACGAAACTTAGTGGGAGTCGGGCCCCTGCATCTTTCTTACACTAGTAGTATTGATTTTAGGTTCGTTAGTGTAAATTTCCAGTCTAGTAATATATAATTTTTAACATACATAGAGTTCGCCCAACAATTTACGATCGTCACCGCTCCCCTATGATTTGGTTCAAGCTCTGTCACTGTAAACGTAAATAAATGAACGAGACCTCTTTTAATGTTTTAATCGAATACCACGTTGAATTTTTTATTTCTTTACAATCTTAGATAACCCATCCCATAATGATTTCAATATTGTTATAACATTATCCTTTAACATACTGCATCAAGCAGACTACTTTGACCGGAAATAAAAAGTCGTGGACTTATTTAGAAAAAAACAAGTTAAAGTATAGAGGCTATATAGTAAACAATCCTACAAATATTAGGTGCTTGAATAATATTCCATACAGCTTTTACGCGTCATTCAATCTAATCAAAGATTTTATTTAATTAATTTATATACTTTTTTTTGTTTTGTTTTTTGAACTGTAATCTAATCAAATATACAATGAAATCGTGTTTTTTTATTTATTCTGATAAGAACCTAATATACCCACGTACGATACATTATTTTTTATTCATATCAATGCACTTTTAAGCTTCATCTTTTTCGATCACATGTTGCAGTTTTTCCGACGGTAATTCATCTGCTGTCGGAGTAGAATTTGTTGTTAATAAGTTCTGACAACGACAAAACATGATTTGATGGCTTAAAGATAGTGTTTTGTTGTTGAGAGACGGCGGTGGAGTATGAAATCTTAAAATTCATGTATTAAGGAATTAATAAGGACTTTAATATTATTATTATACTTTCGTTTAATTAGAGCATCTGTAGTGAGAAGTTCTTTAATGCATAGACGTGGATGTAGAAGTCATGTGGACACTAGTTTCACGACAAAAGATATTATTCGTGAATGAGTGAGAGTAGACTGGTAAAATGGGTCTAATCGAGTTAAAAAGGTCAGACGCAACATGACATAACAAGACATGATTAATAAATATGTCAAAAACGAACACGACCTGTTTAACTAATTTTGTCAATTACGTTCCAAACATGAACACGAACACAAACACGAACACGAACATTTTAATAAACAAGTTAAACGAACACAACTCATTTAACAAGATTAAATATCACATTTTGAGTAACACAAATTACACAACATGACATAACATGTTTAAAACGGTTAACAATAAACAATATATAAACTCATAGAATCCTTAACCCAAAAGGTAGAATAAGCAATTATCTTAAACTCAAAATGTATAATCCTATTCTTAATAGGGTTGATATAATAAGTTAAACATGACACAATAAGACACAATAATGATAAACACTGTCAGAAACATGACACAATAACAAATTATGTTATTTTTTACAAAGACAAACTTGTTTAGAAACATGTCACATTAAGACTTGTTAAAGAACAAGGCAAACATCACATAGTTAATAAAAGTTGGCAAACGTCTATAAATTCTTAAATCATACACAATACTTCATGATAATCCTTAACATCTATGAAACAAAAGTCAATAAAAAATATTAATTAATAAATAACATAGTTTAAATAGGCATGCGGCCCGAAGAGGCGTCATGATGGCTAAGACTTGGTCACTGATATTATAGTAGTTGTATTCGACTGAAGAGACCGGGCACATGGATAAATAGAATGAACTTGAATGTATATATTTTATTATTTTACTTAAGTTCAAATATACATACATGTATCTTAACAGTTGATTTTCAATATTCATCATGTCTTAAACTTGTGGCCTATTAACGACATGAAACCTGTTAAACTTAAAAACAACTATTAACTTCTTGTCGTGTTAATAATTCCGTGTCAGAATTGTCAACCTGAATCTAAAAAAACAATCATAACTTGATTCAATCGATGATAATAAACGTAAAGGTACAAATAATGACCATAAGGTTATTTATAGAAGTTTTTGAAAGGTTATTCAAAAACCTTTGAATCGAAACGAAAAGTACAAAAGGGATAATACTTGATTCATTGCTGATAATTTTGAATTTAAAATTGTTGATATCATATATTTAATTATTTAACAAGTCTAATTGTGCCAAAAACAGGTTTGGCGAGTTGAATCCACTTAGGTCTGCTTTTAATCGTGTGATGATCGTGTTGATCTGTTTATAACCCATATCCGTTTAAATCAAACCTAAACACATTTAACTTTGTTTTGTGTCATGTCGTGTCACTTAAACAAATCGTGTTAGAGGATCTCTGCCTTTGACTAGTTAAGTAGTTATGGATGCTTAAGCTGTTCCTGAATATAAATGAAAGAAGATTTTTAAAATTTATCTTTAATCCATCGATTATTTAGAATGATGGTTATAAAAATTGATTTTCTTTTCTTTTCGCGTTTTCTTCTACATTCTTTTGATCCGTCGATGACTATCAACAAGTCAGGAACACATACTTCATCTTGTTTTGGATTTTCTCGTATCCGTCTTTAACGAGTGACATGTTAGAAATGTGATAATTAATATTTTTATGCTTGTGATAGTTACAGGACAAGAGTCAAGGGTCGGATTTTATAATGAAATCTTTATAGAAAAACAAGAGTTTGACGCTCTAGTAGTTCACTAGATCATAAGGGATTTTATAATTATTGTAAGAATTAATCTTGATGGATCATGAATACAGTCATGAATACGGGTCACTAGAAATCTGTTTAGTTACATGTTCTTTGTGGTTCGTTTGGGTCAAAGTAGTTTACTCATTTTTCAAAGGTAGTTATTTATATTTCTTTTGTTTTAGTCCATGAGTTATGTATGTATTTAAGATTGTTTTTGACTATGAATGAAACTGTGGTTGATTAAGCGGTAAAACATTTTTTTCTCTTACGTATCAATCGCAAAACTTGGGCGCGAATCAACACTAATGACCCTTCAATGAAGAGATTCTTGTATAAATGTAAACTAAATCCAAAACCAAGTGACTAACCACAAGCATCAGAAGAAAAACGCCGAGTGATTTAGTTGAACGAATGGTAGTGTGATAAGTTAGTAAGTAAATTAACATAGAAGATTATATGTTCTATGGTGTGCAACAAGGGATGATAATACAAAGGTATAGGTAATCAATTTCAGTTAAAAAGTCTTTTGTGGTTAATGATGCACACTCTTTTATGATGATAATTATCATCCATTTTTATCATTCACATGCTCTTCAGTGTTCATTCGGTGCCCATTATTCTCATCTTAAGTTTCACTGATTTCAACCACCATTCCACTGACATGTTATAATTATGATTTCCACAAAACATT
Organism: Flaveria bidentis; assembly: GCA_018326385.1. NCBI lineage: Eukaryota > Viridiplantae > Streptophyta > Magnoliopsida > Asterales > Asteraceae > Flaveria > Flaveria bidentis. The sequence continues at coordinate 28,328 of BJCM01248433.1, forward strand.
CTGGTACACTGTGGTGATCAAGTTCTACCATGATATATATAGATCATTTTATGAGAGTAAAGAGAAGTGTTGAATACATCGATTAAATGGGCCCATCTTGTTATCAATGATTCTCTTGATCACAATGTCATTGTTTTCTGGAATCTTGATGATAGTGTTTCAATTGTGGAATGAGTACTGTAAAATCAACCATTCTCTTTTATAGAAGTCTGAATTCAAATTGTTACCTTTAATGAAATCTCGGTGTTTTATATATAGAAAATCAGGTTCAAGGGAAACTCACTGTTGGCGGTTTTGATTGATAAATATGAACATGAATCATATATTTAGTCATATGTAGTAGTATATTTTTAAAAAAATCATATAACTTCAAATGGTGTAACAGCCAAAAATGTTTTATTTTAATACGACTTGAATATGATTAGTTTACTAAAAAAGTGTCTACAAGTTGAAGTGTGAAACCAAACATCATCTGTTTATATTGAGCACCGGCAGGATGACTTCCCAAAGCCTTGATGCACATCATAGATCTCTAATCGGTTCATTAGTACACAAAACTCACACTGCACAAAACACACACTGCACGCACACTAATATATATACAGAGAAAGAGAACATACAATAGGAACTTGTATACATACATTATAATGACCGACATAGGGTATATATACCCTTCCAAACATACAGTTACATTTAGTTATTAGGGGTTAGACTTTGGTGCCAATAACTGTCTTAACTAACTCATTTGGCCCATATAGACTTATGTTTGACCCATTACCCGTACATATATACACAATATTGTTTTGACTTGATTGCTGTAACACATAAGCAATACTAATCCTATTTGATGACAAGATTATATCCAACATTGTTCCCTTTAAGCCTGAATTCAAATCTTCGGTTGCTTCTTACTTGGCCGGACCACAATGTGGTAGCCAATCTCAGCTATGTATGTTGGTTTCAGGCCTTCAAAGTTAAAACACAAACAAACATAGAACACCAACTTGTTCGACTCTTTGATTGAATGAAAAATAAAACTAAACATGAACATCACCTACTGGGATTTACATACCCTTTAAATAAATAAAACTAGACCTTAACTACTTGCTACGTGAAAAGAAAATGACTCCTACAAACTAGTAAACATGACCATGATTTAAACCCACTACTTTGACCCAATAAAACATAAAATAAATGTGACAAAACAAACTTTTGCTGCAACCCATCTGACCCGTTTGACCACCCGAACATGAAGGTCCAACTTTATGACCCGTGACCCATCAAGTTTAACCCAAAAATGTACACCTCAGCTTCACGTTCTCTTTTCTCACTGCTGCATTCCCCTTCTTCAAACACCATGTTTCCAACCTCCTTTTGTCTCTCTTTTGACATGTGATAATACCATTCCATTAGATCTATGTATTCCATTGCCCAACCAGTATATCATCATCCTCAAGCTTTTAACATGTGCCATTAATAAACCTAATTTTATGTTTTACTTGTAAAGCTAATCTCATAGAATTTACTCGGACATTATGATTTTATATTCCTTTTAGTTTTCTTACACTCACAATAGTAAGAACATGAGAATCACTAGCATGCATGTAGAGTGGGTCACTAACATCTTGTTTACTAATCAATGTAGCACTAGTAGTTTCTTCATCCATACAAGTCACAAACGATATGCTAGTTACACATGCACACATAACTAATAATAGATAAGATCAAAGCCATATTATAGATTAATCAAAGCTGTTCAAATGCAACAAGCAATCGAATATTACACGAGTGAGGCATAAATATTTAATCTAAACAGTAGTATCTAGTCAACAAACAAAATGCAACACAAATATGGTTGTGACTCTACATGATATGCACAAACAAAAGGGGATGTCTATCCATGGTAATATGAACAACTTTGGCCTTCTTAACCTGGACAAGATATCCTTAGACACAAATAATAGTGTAACAAAGTAAAATATCCGAAAAAAATATTTCTTTCAATTAGAAAATACCCAGTGGCTTGAAAATGACGATAATACTAATCAAAGGTTTGTTGGTCCAGAACTTAATAAAACAACCACAAAAACACAGAAATAGTCACAAAAATGTAGAAACACCAGTGACCTTTGTGGAATTCCACGACTCTTTCCTTGTATTATTATTAAACCAAAACTCACACCTTACAATGAACCATAGACCCTTCTATTTATACTAAAAGCTTCACCAAGAAAACAAGTATAGCCTAATCACTTATTAGGAAACTCTATCAAACCAAAACAGACTCAGTCAATTAAGCACATCAAATCAAACTACTAAAATAATAACCTACCTTACTCCTAAATTTCAACCCACCAAAAATAAACTAACAAATTAAATCAAGATTAACCTAACATTTTTCCCCTTAATCTTGATACAGATCTCAACTTTTTAAAGCAATGTTGGTTCATCATCCTCTTGAGCTAGAGCCAAGTTGGCCTCCTCTTTTCCATACCAACCAGGAGACTCATATGCGAAGTGTCCATACTTCCCACACTCGTAGCACTTCAATTCATTTTTGTCTCTAGAATTCTCACGCCCAAAACCTTTTCTGCGCCCATTCTCTTCTCTACCATTCCCTCTTCCACGACCCCTGCAACGATCACGATTGCCAAGCCCACATACTCGCCCATATCCATCATAACCGAGCTCACTTTGCTTTTGTCTTTCCTTTTCTTCTCCTCTAGACAGCAGCAACTTCCCTTGATCTTCCTCCTTTTTATCAAGATCTTTAATTCTTTCTTCATAAGCCTTTAATCTTCCAATAGCTTCTTCAAGTGACATTTTTTCTAAATCTGAATATTGCTCTATCGATGCCACAATCGGTAAATACTTCCTTGGAAATGAGTTTAGGAGTTTTCTCACTACCAATTCATCTTCTAAACTTGACCCAAGACTTTTAAACTTTGTAACAATTACACCAAGTTTTCCGGAAAACTCATCAATGGACTCACTTTCTTTCATCTTTAACATCTCAAGCTTGGATCTAAGAGTTTGTAATCTTGCCTTTTGCACTCTTTCGGCTCCTAAATATCAGACTTTGAGTGCCTTCCACACTTCTTTTTCATCCTTGTATCTTGCCACTTGTAATAGTACATCCTCAGGGAGGGTTTGAAACACAAATGCTCTTGCCATTAGATTCTTTTTGGCCTCAACAAGCCCTTTTATAGCCGGGTCAACAGCTTCCCATAAACCATAAGCTTGCAAAATTGCTTCTACCATAACTGACCAACTCGAATAGTTTGTTCCTGTCAACTTTGGGCATTGCAGTGGCACGTTTTGCTGCTGCTCTCTAACAGTAATTGCTCCTTCAGCCATTCTTCTTTGACTATGCGATCAAACAGGTCGTTGCTCTTTTTTGCGTCTCTTTTAACCAGATCAGTCCCACAGGCTGATCAATTTCTTTCCTGCCTTTAAGCCTCTACCACACAAGTTCTTTGTTTTTTTTCTTGTACCACACAGGTAATCTCAATCTTCTTCAATTGTTACCACACAGGTGTCGTGATCCACACAGGATGTTATCTTGATGCACCACATAGGTTTCTTTCTCTTGCTGCACCACAGGTTCTCTTGCTCCACACATGTTTCCTTTGAACCACACAGGTGTTCTCTAACTCCTCTGCTTGCAATCCACATAGGTTTGAAACTTCTTCCTTCTTAACAATCGTCCCACATAGGCCACGATTGGGTGAGTATTGGTGATGTCAGATCTGCTACTGCTGCTTTCCTTTTGATGTCAAATCTGCTGATACTATTATTCTTTGGTGTTGATTTGCTGCTACTGTTGTTCTTGATCCTTGGTATGAGCTTCACCAAGATCTGATACCAATTGTTGGTCCAGAACTTAATAAAACAACCACAAAAACACAAAAAACAATCACAAAAACGCAGAAACACTAGTGACCTTTGTAGAACTTCATAACTCTTTCCTTGTATCATTATTAAACCAAAACTCACACCTTACAGTGAACTCTAGACCTTTCTTTTTATACTAAAAGCTTCACCAAAAAAACAAGTAAACCCTAATCACTTATTAGGAAACTCTATCAAACCAAAAGAGATTCAACCAATTAAGCAAATCAAATCAAACTACTAAAATAATAAACTACCTTAATCCTAAATTTCAACTTACAAAAAATAAACTAACAAATTAAATCAAGATTAACCTAAAGGTCTGATCAATAAGAGGCCTAATATCACACTGATACTAAATCTGCTACAAATTGCCATAGATAAACAAAAAAAGCAAAGTGATAATCAATAGTGGAAGAGATGAATACCAAAGTTAGACGCTGTAATCGACCATAGCCTTCGACTATGATATCATGTCACAAGTATGAAATGAAGGTTTTTAAAAAGAAAACCAAAAACAATTGTAAACTCTAACAACTTCAAGTGTAAACAAGATGCAAACCAAATCAGATCTTAAACAAAGATCATTTTGTGAAGATCAAAATAACAGAAAGAGACCAGAGATTAAGAAACTCAAGTGTTATCTAAATGATGAAAAGCCTAGCAACAAAAACGACAAATAAATTAATATTAGAGAACATATGTGACTTGATGTGTAAAAGAGCGGTGAATATTGATTGCTTTCTTTTCACTCTTCTTCTTATAACATCCGAATAGCAATCGTGTAAACAAATTAACAATGACCCGCTTGCTTATTAGAATGCAAACAGGCATAATGCACGCGTTGAAAGCTCCAACAAAACCTATTCCTTTTGCTTTGACCAACAACTTCTTTAGCCACATTTGCTGCATTCTTAAGCACAACCAACAATATATGTATGTTCCTCAACACAATCAAATATGCAACAATAACAACAAAAATAACACAAATTAATAAATCAATTATTAGAATTAGTAAGATATAGAATTAGAGCATAAAAATGTATATTAACAAGAATTGTTATTTAAGAACTAGCTAGTAGTAATTTCCATGGGTTATATAGTTTGTATCATTCTAGATTTGTATACATGTTTTAAGATACACGTACCGCCGGCCGCATGCAAAGAGAAAATAAATAGATCTCTAGACAAATTTCTCATTTTAACACAAATAGTGAATTAACTATCTGGTTGATTTACGGATTAAGAATCAATTCAAAAAACAGACCCGTGCATGGGATCAATGATGTAACTTTAATGCCTTGGGTATGAGATTGTGATTTAGTTTACATTGGTGTATGTAATGTTCTTGGCTAACTCTTTATTAGTCTATGGAATAATACAACTGTTTATTGGCCTTAAAAAAACCTTATTTATGTTAACTTGGATCAAACATGCAATCAAATGAAAAATAGAGGAGCAAAAAGGTGTAGTCGAATGCAATCATATTTATTAATCAAAAGCTTACTAAACTTCAGCATAAAGATTACAATGAATTTCGACTAATTTTGGATGATTGAAAACAAAAAACTATGTAGACTTTAAATAGAGAATAAAATAAACTAATTCCTTATTAATCGATCAATCCAGCTTTCTCGGTCAAACCGAACTCCAACGCTCACATGATTCCCCACGTGCAACTTACTTTGAACTGGTCAATATTAACCCAACATTCTCCCACTGAATGTTGACATACTTCTTAAATTCCTCCATTCCAACTAGACTTCTCATCTCAACAAACTTAACTAACGGAAGAGACTTAGTTAAAATATCTGCTTTCTGCAACTTTCCACTAACTTGCTCCACACTAATCTGATCTCTTTGAACACAATCACGTATGAAGTGATGTTTAGTGTCAATATGTTTACTTCGTTTGTGGAAAACATGATTCTTTATAAGTGCAATTGCTGACTCGTTATCCACAAACAATTTGACTTTCTGAGCTTCTTTACCTAACAACTCACTAACCAATTTTCGTAACCACAATCCTTGGCATGCTGCAGATGATGCAGCCATGAATTCTGCCTCACAGGTGCTAAGCACAACTGTATTTTGTTTCTGAGACACCTAAGTAACAAGATTGTTTGAGTAATAGAAAGCTACCTCGGTCGTACCTCGACGATCTTCTGTTTCTGTACCATAGTTACTATCACTATATCCCACCAATGCACCATCTCCACCTTTTTTATACTTCAACCCGTACGCCATAGTGCCTTTTATGTATCTGAGAATTTGCTTAACAGCTGCATAATGACTCTCTTTGGGGCCTGCATAAACCTGCTCACTACACCAACCGAGTAACTTAGATTTGGACTTGTATGAATTAAATATCGAAGACTCCCTATCAACTTTTGATATTTTGTCGCATCAAAATCCTTTCCATGCTCATCTTTAGTATGTTGCAACTTGGGCTGCATTGGCCATTTAACTGCATTGGAAGTAGCCATACCAGCCATCTCAAGGATCTTCCTAGCATAGCTCTCCTGTTTCAGGATTACTGCATTCTCTAATTACTCAACTTTAATACCAATATAATATTCCAGATCACCCAAGTCAGTCATATCAAAAACTGACTTCATCTTCTCCTTAAATTCTTGTATTTTCACTTCATCTGATCCAGTCACAATCAAATTGTCAATATAAACACCTACAATATAACATACTTTAACTTATACACCTTTTATATGGCCTATTCATGAATACACTTGCTGAAACCAAGCTCCTTAAGTGATAAATCCAGCCGTGTATTCCAGGCTCGTGGAGCCTGTCTCAACCCATAAAGAGCTCTATGAAGCCTATAAACCATTTCCTCCTGTTTCTTCACTACGATTCCCGGTGGTTGTGTGACATAGACTTCCTTTTTGAGTTATCCATTGAGGAAGGTTGCGTTCACATCCAAGTGATGCACACACTAATTCTCCTTAGCAACGAATGCTAGCAGCAGCCTAATCGTCTCCATTCTTGCAACCGGTGCAAAAGCATCTTCAAAATCTACTCCTTTCTACCGTATGTATCCTTTCATAACCAGTCGAGCCCTATGTCGAGTGACATTTCCGCTAGCATCCTTCTTTGCTTTAAACACCCATCTTAACCCAATTTTTTTGTGTCCATGAGGTCATTGAGTTAAGGTCCACTATTATTTCTTTCATTCGAAGCTAGCTTCATCTTCAAGGCATCTCTCCATGATTCATCATTCAAAGCTTCTTCAACTGATGTAGGTTCTTCATCAATTAGAAGCAACTCATTTTGCTCATATAACTCTCGAATCTGATCATCATTCATAGATTCTGAGTCATGTCAAACACTATCAAGTGAACAAAATCCCCGAGGAGGTGTGTCATCAAATGATACCAATGGATGTGATGCTTCTCCACTTGTTGATTGTGCTCTTGGTGTTCCAAGAGGAGAGTAACTGCAATGGTGATTAGTAAATTGAGTTGACCTGGGACATTACAATATTGGTATATTGGGGTTCACTTCCTCAAATTGAGGTTGTGAATCAATCTCATCTATTTGGTTGTTCGTGGTTATGTTTGTTAGGTCTAGGATCAGTAGATCTAGTCCATTTTGTATAGGCTTAGTACTTGAATTAATATCTGTAATGAATGTTTGTAATTCATTATTATGTATGCATTAAATGTATAGGTTAACCCATATATATGTGTGTTGATTTATGTATGCTTACAGGTAAAACATTATAAATGGTAAATTTTTGAAAAATTGACCAAGTGTGAAAAACATCTACGGATGAACATTTTGTTCTTCCGTAGATATGTTTCTTACAAGTAACAAACATCCAAAGATTATCTGCGGATGAACAATCAACTGGAGTGAAGAGTGAGTTCCCAAGTGAAGACTCATGCGGAAGAACAAGTTCCTGCTGAACAACAAGTTGCCTGCGGAAGAATAAGTTCCTGTTGAACAACAAGTTGCCTGCGGAAGAACAAGTTTCTGCTCAACAACAAGTTACCTGCGGAAGAACAATTACCTCCAAAAGACAATATTCCTGCCGAATCCAAACACTTGTATTCATATAATACAAGTGTTACAAGTCAACAAATCAACAAGGAAGTTATGCGAATCCCAAGAATCCGATGATTCCTTAACAGAAACAATTCAAATCCCAAGAGATCCAGTGTTTACTTAACAAGAACACTAATGTCTATAAATATGGATCCTAGGTTTCGAATCAAGGACGATGTCAATACGACAGTTTCACAACAGAGAAACATCACATCAAATCACACAACCAAACCCTAGCAGCCGTCACATCATCAAAACACAAAATTCAATATCAGTCGTTCATTGTTTATTTGTAATCATTAAGACGTTTTAATGAAATACGTTTGAATCGAATTTAACATTTGTTCATTCATTAATTGTGTTCTTGAATCTCTATTGATATTGAATTACTATACAAACAATTAAACCAAGCCAACGTTGATTCCGCAAACGTTGACTTGATCTCAACCCAGCACTGATAATTCTTGATTGCGATCATTGGATTCACAGGTGGTATCAGAGCCAAGTGCTCATTGATTTAGATCGATTGATCTATTAGTGTTAGTTGTGTTTAATTGTTTCAAAAGTTTATTAGATTTGTCAGTGATTACTGATCGAATCTATCGTTTTTGAGCAAAAGTTTGTGTGATATTTAATCTGTCATTTAACTTGGATCTATATTCAAATCAATTGAATAGCAGATCTTGCTTATTGATCAAATTAATAACTTGTTCATATCTCTTGAACAAATTCATTAGTTAACATATTGGATCTTAACTAATCAAGAGCAACTTTGGTGGATCATCTTACTAACCACCGAAGTTGGAAACAAAAGCAGATTTCAAATCCTGGAAAATCAAGTTCAGGAATCATATAAATTATACAGATTCTGACTTATGGGTATCTATAACAAAAGTTCCTTATATTCCACCCACCCTCGGGCCGGATTATAATGATAACAATCAACCCATAAGCACGAAAGATCTGTCACCTAATGATATTAAGAAGGTTAAAGTTGATATCAAAGCATACAACTTGCTTAGTATGGCTTTACCAGAAGAAATATTGATAAGATGTGAAAATTATAAAACAACAAATTCCTTGTGGAAGATTCTTCTTACACTCTATGAAGGGAGTGATGAAATCCGAAGCATTAGGAAGGACACCCTGCGTTCACAATATGAAACTTTTCATCATATTGAGGGTGAATCAATTCCTCAACAACTCCACAGGTTTATGAAACTTGTTACAGAAATGAACATTCTGGAGTTGAAATACACAAATGAGGAACTGAACAAGAAAATGCTTCATACTTTACCAAAAAGTTGGAAGCAAACTGTATCCATGTTCAAGAATACCATAGATCTCAAAGCAGTCGGTCTAGACACTATAGTGGCTAAAGGTGAGGCTCTTGAAATGGATGAGCAATCAAGAAACAAGAGTGTAAGAACTCATGTATCACCGTATCACTTTAAAGAAACAAGAAGTGTTGGAAGTGCTTTCATGTCCAATAATGATGGTGATAACACTTGTACTTTGAGTGAAGATGAAGAGGAAGTAAGTTTCTATGTTTCGAAACCTCCTAAGAAATCTTATAAAGTAAGTCAAGAAAAGAGAAAGAAAGAACATATGATCAAAGAGATAAATCATCTGAAAAACCATCATCCAATAATCAATCAGAGTCTATTACTGTCATTCTAGACTCTGAAGAACAAAAGGCAGCTTTTGCAGCTTTTAGTTCAAGCTTTCAAGCTTACCTAGGAAGTTCATTGCCCACTGCCAACATGTGCTAACAAGATTTGGAAGAACTACCGCCTGATGTAGTGGAGGAGATGGATCTACAATGGCAAATGGCAATGATTGCTTATAGAGCCAAACAATACCTAAGAAGAAACAAGAATTTGGCTGCTGCAAGTAAATCATCACGTATTGGAGTTGATAAGTTAAAGGTAAGATGCTTCAAGTGCAATCTCCATGGACACCTTTCTAGAGAATGCAATCAACAAAATTCTGACTCAACACAACATCAGAATCATCAGGCTAAACAACCTTCATCAACTCAAAGATTTTTCAGACAACCACAACTGGCCAACTCATCCCCACTAGCCACCAATACACCAGCAGGAACTAGCAACTCAAAAGAATCTGGGATGATCATTCTTCAAGATGGAACCTGTGACTGGAGTTTGTATGAGAAGGAAGTCTTAGAAGAAAATAAAGCTCTAATAGCTCACATGGAAAACAAAGTTCCACCCATGGCAAGTGAGGTAAGAGACAGGTTATGTTCATCAATATGTGTTGAGGAAGTAGAAAGATATAGAGTCCATGCTCAACAATTAGCTGATAAAGT
>BJCM01248434.1:0-10272 GCA_018326385.1 Flaveria bidentis
TAAATATAATATATATATACTTATAAAATGCCCAAATCCACTTAAAACCCTAGCCCTCGTTACTTCGCGAAACTTAATACCCTTAAACTTAAACCTTGTAAAATGTGTATACTTAGGTACCTTGTGAAGAACTACGTTGGACGTTGCTTATTATATTTTCTTATTAATCGTTATTCCATACTTATTTTATCATGTGAGTATTTCTATACTCCTTTTTATATTTTTACACTTTTTGGGTGAAACATGTTACATTATAAACTTTGCACTTGTAAACACGTTTGATTCTTGTAAACTTATGGCAATTTACTTGTATGTTGTGGTTAGTTGAACTTTGTGGTTACCATGTAATGTCGAATATATGTACAATCATTAACTATTGCTAGTCTAGCGACGTCATAGATCTATGGGCCAGACAAACCTGTTTGGTTAATCCAAGTACACTTAGCTAATCATATATACTTGTAAACGTTTGAGACTTGTAAAACTTTGTCGAGGTTTGATTGTGCATTCTGTCTTACGTCCCTAGTTTACTTTGTTCTCTAACTTACAACATGAATTGCCATCTTTTATATACTTATATGTCGAAAACTATGAAAATCTCACCAACATTATGTTGACATTTTATTTTTAACATGTTTCAGGAAATACTCAAAATTGATCGCCACTTTTGAAGTACTTTCACATCTAGGAATAGACCTAGTTAAATAAATGAAATAAATTGACTTGTTGCATCTTATGTTATGTCATTTACTTTCTTTGAGACTTATGATTGTAATGGTACAATTGAAACTTATGATTAATATATATTTGAGTTATTAATAGCGTTATGTAACTGTGAACGATCCTAACCCTCACACCTCGACGTTTCCGCCGTCAAGGTTGTGGTGTGACAGTTACGTTTGTGCAAAATATTGGACTAAGCTTGTAATTTCGAAGAGTTAGGGACCAAAAGTGAAATCAGGACATACCACAGGGACAATCCGTGTAATTAAGTCTTCTTTTAAACTCAAGATCATGGGTTCAAAACTTGGTACGATTTTTTCTCTTTTTCCTTTTTATTTTCATTTCTTTGAAATCCCACCTCAACTTTCTTAATTTGATACCTTTTACCCCTAAACATTTTTATAAAACTTTGATAAATATCATTTTACCTCTTCGAGTTTATAAAGTCTCGGGATTATCTTTTTTACACTTTTACTTCAAAAAACTAATTTTTTACATCCTTATTTTTATGTACGTGTCGTCTACATTTGAATTCATTTATGTTTTGACATAAAAATTTCCCAAACACAAACTGGATTAAACATAAACCAATTTCATGATAATTTTATATATACTTTGAGTTGGTATACTTTTTAACGTATATTTTATTTGAAAGCGAGTGATGTCAAATATAATATGATTTTTTTTCCGATGATATAAATTCGAGTAACTCTATATTTCGACAAAAAATTAGTTAAGAAACGAGTTGGGATAATTCTAGTATATACTTTATCACATCGCATATGCCGCCGTCGCAACGCGCGAGTGTATTTTCTAGCTAAATTCATTTTGTACAACGGTGGAGCGAGTGTCATAATAGGTTTTTTTATATTTATTTATGCATTCGTTGTTTTTATTCACTATAGTGCATTGATTTTCTTTCTTAACAATTGGTGTTCTTGAATCCAAAGTTTTGATGTCTGACCGGTTGTTTTACTGGCCAACTGGTCAAACCGGATTTAAGAATCAAATGACATCATAATTATATATATTTGATATTATATATATAATTAAATATAAGTATTTTATATATGTATTTTGTGATTTTATATAAAACTCAACAATAATTTTATATCAAACACTTTAATTTATTGTCCAACACACTCGTCAAACCCATTAAAATCTAAAAAATAAAAAAATACCCAAAATCGGGTCCGACCCCGTTCTCAGGCCGACCACCGAACTAGTCCAAACCGCTCAGTATGATAACTACATAACGAATCAGTGCTACTTGGTTCGCTCCCCCTATCGATTTCCGGTCAAACTGGCCGGTCCGATTCAAAGTTTCAAAACAATGCTTACACCCTTCAAAGTCTCATATCTTGAAATCTTGTAACTACATTATCATTGTAAATACATTTGTCATTATATCACAAAATGAAGCATCAATATTTGGTTTGAGTTTCCTTTCTTTGTATATTTTTTGTATAGGGGACAATTTTAGTTTTTGAGATTCCTTTCTTTGTATATTTTTTGTAAGGACACATTTTTATGAAGAAAAAGATTCTGCAGATATATTTTTTTAAAAATACATAAAAAAGTTATGATTAAAAATTATATAGATTATACATTTGAGAAAATATAAAAAGAAAATATTAAACAAAAATCATTACATAATATTTAAACTTAAACCAAGAGTATACCTATCATTGATTTATTTCCTGCTTTACGTTTTGAGTCGAGAAGTGGTCCGATCATCTTTTGCTATATGATGTATGCAATATTACTCTAAGCTTAACTAATATCAAATTAAATAAAAACTTAATTAATCAATGTTACATTGCAACCTACTTCATTTCGATTTTGAATAAAGAACTAATACCAACAGAGCTTCGAGAGATTCAACTATTCAAAGGAGAGTTGGTAGTCTTATTGTTGTCTCAGTGTGCAAAGTTAGATCACGTGACTAGAAAAAAATGTTGTCACCGATTGTAAGATATTTTGGTGTTACTATTCATAACATTGTATAAGTTATTATAATTATATTTTTACTGTATCTTTACTTCGAAGTGTTTACATTATCTCCTCCCCGCTTGCCGTTCTAATCTACCCCTGCAACCGTAACGCTCTTCATCCAAATTTCACAACTTTCTCGACCCTCTTTGTACATCATACTAATTTCTTCCACTCCTTCAGCCGTCACGTACCTCTTCGTCCAATTTCTACGAACGCCTCCACTCTCGTCGTACAACATACTACCTTCTTCATCACCATCTCTTGTTGCATTCTCCATCCACTTTCTACAAAACGTCTATACTCTCTTTATACACTATGCTTCATATAATTTCTCTTATTATATACACTCCAGGTACCCCCTAATAAATGTAAATTCAGGGTGGATACCGTTTGTAAAAAGAGTATGAATTAACATTTTCACTTATTAAAGTACTACTATACCAGAGCCCACCTCAATGTTTTTTTAATCTCTAATTGGATTATCTTTATTACTCCAGTACGGAATCTTAGGGCATTAGGTTGTCACGTCCTCGAAAAAGACTCGTACGCCAATCCGTCCTCATTAGTATCGAACTTGAGAATACCATCGGAAGGAAAACCACCTTAGATAAGAAAAACTCACACAACTTGAAACCTTATAATTTTTTTATTACATATGAGACTAGAACCCGAGAATTCTCATAAAGTCTTTAATGGCTTCGGGTTGCCGATGAATCAAAATGTGTACTCCATACATAGGCAGAAAAGAGGGGCCAGACAGAAAACAATCGACGTCAAAACCGCACTCTAACCTCCATTCCCGTTTAGCCTGTGAGTTCTCTTCTCCACAATTCCATTTGCATTTTTCTAGAGAGAGAGAGACACTTCGATTCCAGAGAGAGATAGAGACGATCTTCTTCTTCATCATTAGCAAAATTTAGGGTTCCGGTTGTCGGAGCGTTTGGTTGCTCGTCGCCACTCAATCATCCATCATCAATCATCATGTAAGATGCTTATCTGTTAATTGAATCTAATATGTTGTGAAGTTATTCCATATATGTTGATCTAGTTTTTGCGTTTGATTGTTTCGTGTGGTTCGTGTTGCGTTGAAGGTTCTCCCGGTGCCTAGGTGATTAAATTTTAGGTGAATTGTTATTTGAATTGAAATAGTGTATGAATGTATGAATTCTCGTGGATTTTGTGTTTATATCTGTGGATGGTATGGAATTGCACCTGTGTTCTATGCTTTGTAACATTTGAAGTGCCTAAAGGAATTGTGAAAATTGAATGGTTATACGTTGTTGTTGAATAAATAAGCTGCAGATGGTTGACAGCCTATTGTTTCTTGAATATGCACACATACGTGTTTTTCACTTCCGTTGAAGATTTCATCCAGTGATTATGAATATTTGGTGGTACAAGCTAGGCATGTTTTTGGGCATATGGATGTGGAATTTAATTGTTAAATCTTGATGATTACCACATAGCTTATCTTAAGTTATAACTTTGTTATTATATAGTTTCTGAATTTTTGATGTTTTGTGTATGATGTGAAGACCTCAATAGTCAATTCCAAAATGCCTGTGAGTGATGATGGATACGGAGAGATTAAGTAAAAAGTTTAATTGTATATGTGAGGGTGGTTGAGCCCCTCTAGCTAAGCAGGTAGTCATAACATTTGACCAATAAATTCTTCTGCTTGTTAAACTCTGACCATCAGCTTTGGCGTTCTAGACATGCTACCAAGTTAATCACCTTTCAAGAAGACACACGTTTAATGTAGTGCTGATAGCAGTATAGCACATTTGCACTTGTGCGTGTGTCAGTAAAGGTTATTCAAGTAGTAAGATGTTCAATAACTAAGAATGTAAAGGGTAGGTTATATGAATATTGTTCTTTAATCTTCAACTAGTATCCCGGGAGAAATAGGGATTATCTAGTAGCTTAATTGTATGTGTGATTATTTTTCAGTTCATATATGTTATGGATTAAATGATGTACAGGATGAAGTGTGTCCACTTTATCATGGTTCTTTGTTGTGTTGATATTGTCATATACTTATATTATTATAAGCTGAAACCTATATTCATGTAATTTTTCTTTTTGGTTGGTACATGAGAAGTCATTTTTGAACTCGGAGAATGAAGGCAAGGTCATCTTCTTTGAATCCATATGCTACTTCATATATTCCACTCTCTAGAAGAGGGACAACCGACACAAGCCTCTTTGATCATGAGAGTACTACACAATACCAATCCCCAATATATTCCGAGAATCACGATGCTGTGCCCGAGAGTCCTGATAACTTGAAACTCAAGAATCATTCTGGTTCAGATTTTTATGGTTCATCGTCACATAGCTCAGAGTTAGCTGGAAAACAGGCTCTAGATGTTGATCATGACATGAATATGGCTTATCTTCAGATGGTCTTTCCTGGTGTTTCTGATGAGTCGCTTTCCAGTGTCTATACAGCTTGCAGAGGTGATATGGAAGCCACATTTGAAATGCTAAATCAACTTGAGGTAATATTTTAATGTCTGTTGAGTTTTCTTGCCCGTTCGTTTTGGTAATCAGATTATCTGCTTATGGCAGCTGCACAGTGGTGATTTCACAGAGAATCTTCCGGATTCTTTAGACATTGGTGACGTGTCAGAAGCTGGATCATCTAGTGAGGGTGGGTCTCAGAAACTGAAGAAGGTGGTGGTTGGTGAAGGCAGTAGTTGGAGCCAGACACCTCCTCCCAAGTAAAAAATCTACAAATGCTTTGCTTTTATATAGCTTTCACAGTTTCTGTGTACATTTCATGTGAATTTTGGGAGAGCTCTCAGTTGTACAAGTAGAGAGCATATAGAGGTGTTTCAGTTGTTTGTAAAGATTGGGAGACTGCCTGCTTGTGTTGAAAATTGTTTTTTAGCTTTTTGATGGGAGGTAACCGGTAAACAATGTCATTACCATTCATGTTGAAGCTGATTTCAATACAGTTTTCCAACAACCGAATTCAATGTGCTGCTACTCGATTTCTCCATGGCATTCGTCACTTTTTGACATTTTTACAAATAGTAACATCTTGGGAATCTTAAGAATAGGCCTCTGGTTATGTTTTGGTGTTATAGTTTTGACAACTTTTGACATCTAATGATATCAAGTATGTTGTATAGTCTCCTACCAAAAAGTTAAGGGTTCAAGTTCCGTCGTTGACAAGTGGTGTAAATTAAGAATAGGTCAAGGTGTTTGAGTCCGTTGTTCAACGAAAATAAACTTGTAAAAACCGATGTTTGTTTGTTGATTTGGGATCCATGGTAAAATAGTATATGTTCCTTCGTTTACAAAATAGGAAAGAATGTATTATATATGTTGCCACTTGAAGTCGTATAGATTGGACCTAGCCTCTCCCGAGTTCATACGAAGGTGTAACGTAACCTGTTAGAAAGCGCCTGAGACCATTGTCTTGGGTAATTCTCTGATGTTCATAATACAATGTATACACTTGGTGAGTGGTTAGTAATTTAGTATGGTATGAGGAGAAAATGTCTTGTTAATGGAGGTTATTACTCCTTATAAAGAAAGAGCATATGTGCTAAACTAGGCCTAGTGGGCTTCATCTCATCGGCGCATAAGTCTGAATATTAAGTTTCATCGAGACCTGTATTACTGATGCGTATGATGTTTGCGGCTTATCTTTTTATCATGTTTGATCGAACTTTAAAACAACAGGTTTTTTGTTGCCAAATTTGAAGTGTACCGACATAATTGAAGGCTGAAGCTAACTATTATGTATTAACCTAACGCAATCTCTATTTGTCCAAGTTTGGTACAAGTAGTGATAAATCAAAGAGTTTACAATCGGAGTATAGAAAGTGTGATATAAATAATATGACATCATTCATATCCTAATTTGTTAGTAAACATACTTAAAATAGC
Source organism: Flaveria bidentis (assembly GCA_018326385.1). Taxonomy (NCBI): domain Eukaryota; kingdom Viridiplantae; phylum Streptophyta; class Magnoliopsida; order Asterales; family Asteraceae; genus Flaveria; species Flaveria bidentis. The sequence continues at coordinate 6,619 of BJCM01248434.1, forward strand.
TGGAACACCGTTCTTTGAGTATGATAATGTCATCTTCAACTTTTAAAATGCCAAAAAAAGTCATTGTTCATGTTGCACAAACATCTATAATTTTTTTTATATAATATTCTTGACATGAATCACATGTATAGCATAATATATATATAAAAAATATTACTAGCAAATGATTTATCAAACGTACATATGACGATAAGCAACACTCACGATGTGTCCATAATGACAGAGGTAACATTGTTATATTGAAAACAAATCAACAATTCATTACTTGGACTCTTGGATACCACTCACATCCACTTCAACTATACAAACAAATGCCACATGAAAGAACAATCTAAAAATATGAGATACTAGATAATAGTTTTAACAAGTATTAAGCCCACGCGTTGCAGTGGGGACGTAAAACTGTGTCAGGTAGCACTAATGACTCACCACCGTCAATGACCACCTACACCGAAAAAGCTTATATTAAAAAAAAATAAAAAACAAATAAATATAACCGAACTAAAAATAGACATAAAAACATTGAACCACGTAGGTAAAACGTAAAACATATAAAACAATAAGTCTATCTAGGACCAGTGCGTTGTGAAGGTGCCGTTGAACGGAAAAAAATGAGCTTAAAACGTTGAAGCACACACGCACGTTGCAATGTGTTAGCTCGCAAATTTTATACCGAAATGTAAAAAGAGAAAAAATTAAAAATATAAAAAGTATAGGAGAACAAAGTTGAAAGTAAAAAAATGTTGGGATTAAATTATAAAATATATAAAAGTATTTGGTTAAAATAAAAAGTTAAAGATTATAAAAAAACAAAAAAAATGTGGGTACAACCCCACTAAACATAATGTACAACACATGATGCACAACTAACTTGCTAATTAGTATATATTAAATTATACATGCATCAAACTGAAAATCATATATATCACGTTTGGAAACCATATATGATATATGCCAAACATTTTATAGCCACAGAGAACCATAAAAGCCAGCAGGGCAAACTTTATAATGTAATTTGTGACGTAAAATGCTTGAGACCCTTTAAAAATAAGAGTCTCCGTCTTTAAAAGAAATTATAACGGGTTTTAGTATTTTAAGAATCAATGAAATTTTGAAACGGGAAAAGTACTTGATAGTTGAGTTCCGGTGAAATTTTTTGATGATGTGATATGTTATTAAAAAAACATAATCACATAATTCACAAAGCAAACAATTTTTCCTAAGTTTCTTTCTCTTCGATCAATCTAATCGACATCGGCTAACCCTATTTTGCCTCTTTTTTGCTAAAGAAATCATTTAACTATCAACGACTCATGGTTAATATATCAATTTTTTTATTCATTGCTTTTGTTCAAAAATTTTTCGATTATATTACTTTTGTTTTGATTATGTTTTACAAAAAGATATATTTTTTAGTTTGATTAGGACCTAAAAATATTGAGCTGGTCCAGAAAGCTAGACAAGCATGATAAATTATTTTCTCTCTTAGACAACTTATTCTTTCCCTTTTCATCCATCAAACCATACCAAAACCATGAAAATTTTCATATATCTTTAAATCTCTTGTCCATCAACTTTTTTTTTTCAAAATAACAAATAAAAATAAACAAACCATAGTAAAAGAAACACAAAACTAAAAAATACATTTCATTAATAAAACATAAACATCACAAAACTAAATTATCATTGCTACAACAATAAAAACTAAACGTCGACATTGAGCATGTAGGCTCTTGAAGCATAATAAGCAGGGTCCGATCGTAGGTTGTTGAAGTTTTTTTTGGGTAATATAGTTCCTTAAATTTATCTTTATTTACTTTTTTAGATGTATTGTAAAATCAGAAGGTCGTTTTTCTGAAAATGGCATTCGACTTATAAGATCATATTGTGTATGCTAGTTGAGATATAATCTCAAATAAAAAATATTAATAATATGATATAAATCACAGGTTGAATAAATGATACGATGTCATGAAGAAAAAGTTCATAATATGATCTAAATAAATTTTATATTACGTACTAATAATCGAAACAAACATGAAACAAATACTACGGATTATTAAAAAAATGACATTAATCTATAAGTACTTATAGTAATTTAAAAACAAATTGGATTCTAATAATCTAAACAATGATAAATTGGCCGGTGATAATTCATACTATCAGTTTGACTAATGGTAATTCAAACATTAATTCTTTTTACCAATAAACAATCCTATTAGCATAATTATTTATTGATTTTCATCCAATTTGCTCACGATGATGATTATAAATGAAATAATAAAACGTACAACAAAGTGAGGTGAAAATCATTTATAAATCAATGATGATAATTCTATTAGGATTCCCTTTGACAACAAATTTATAAGTTGAGATCATTATCGACTAATAAGTACTGGTTTTAATAATTAAAATTAATTTTTTAAATAAAATTTAGATAAGCACAACAATTGTTAAATATTACAAGAGAAAAACACAGTTGATAACTTGTTATATGTTTTATTCCCCGCATCATCTTGTTATTTAACCTAATCATTTATTTACTATGCGCTCAGATTTTTTTTACAAGTCTTCGATATATACTTTTATATAAGTGATGACACTAAGTCAAATCTTCATATTTTAACAAAATTTGATCAGCGAGTGTTAATGAAATTTCGATATTGTTTTTATTCTCATATCACTATGATTTTGAAAGTTAACATAAACTTTTTAATGTTACGTAACTAGTTTTTTTTTTCAAAAACTATAAGCGTTCCATTTTGATATTAACTTACTAAGGGGTTGTTTGATTGCGCTGACTGAGTAAGATCTGACTGAGTAAGAAGCTGACCCAGTAAGATATTATGACTGAGTCTGCATCTGACTGAAACTTGGTTGTTTGATTTAGTAGCTGACTGACTCTGCTGAATGATAAAAATAACATTATTGCCCCGTTATTTAAACGAGTTTGAATTTAACTGATGTTGTGTAATTGATAAAAATAGCCAAATTATAATAATTCAAAATGTCATACAAAATAGAAGTTAACATAAATCAAACATAATCCAAACAACACATCGAATTTCAAACAGTTGATTAACAAAATGTCATACAAGAGTTTGCATACAAATCTAATTTGAAGCATCTGAAAGTAGTTGATTAGCAATTTGGTCACGCAAAGTAGCCATATATTCAACCCCTTCTGAACCCCACTCAATGTCTTGTGTGTTTTGACCTTCACTTCCTCCACCTTCACCATTAGGGGTAACCATAGTGTTATCTTCAAAGTTTATAAATAATTCATCTCGAATGTTGTATTTTCTTATAAAATTATGCACTACAAAACAAGCAATAACTACGTCTCTTTGCACTGGAAAAGAATAAGGAGCAATTTGCTTTAGGATTGGGAATCTTGTCTTCAATACATCATAAGCACGCTCAATAATATTTCTAAGGCAAGCATGAGCATGATTAAATCTTTCTTCCTTAGTTACCGGTCTTCGTCGTCGGAAATCGGCTAACCAATACCTAGTGTTGCGGTATGGAGTCATAAATCCACGAGTGTTGGTATATGCAGCGTCGCAAAGGTAATATTTATCTGTCAATGACAGTGTGACAGCTATTATATGAAGAATACAAATAATATATTTAATAATAAAATATATAATTTTA
>BJCM01248436.1:0-10506 GCA_018326385.1 Flaveria bidentis
CTTTATGGAACAGTACATCAGATAAAGCATGTTACTAAAAGTCTTTGGAAGAAATCTGTCTTCGTGAACTTGAAGCTTCGGAAGACTTTGTCTCTAAGGCTTCGGAAGACTTCATGTTTGGCTTCAGAAGATATTTGTCTTGGCTTCGGAAGATTTCACACTTAGAGTATTTTTTCTGTTTCATGTGTGAAACTTCCTAAGCTTCTTCTTTAATGCACTTGTGCAGCATGCAGGATAGACTTAAGATGTTTAGGTTGCATCAGCCTCTTTATTAATCTCTACAAATTTGACCGTTGGTGGTATGGGCAGCCAGCTCATACTATCAATCATCATAATCAGTCCCAATTTCATCAATTCATCATGTTCTAAGCATAGTTCTAACATTCTAAGAATCATAACATGAACATGGCACAATCATAACATCATAATTCACCTGAATCATAACCCACCCACATTCACACATACACATACATACGGGTATAAAACCCACATTCATAAAACATACATACATGCATTTCCAACCCTAAAATCAATTAAAACATGTAAAAAGGGGGTTCTAGAACTCACCTTGGCAACCTTCGAGTATGACTTCTTCAAACCCATTCGCAATTAAGTTCAAACACCTAGAAACCCACCAAAAACACACACCCGAACACATCATACTCACATAATCATACAACCGAGGCATAGGCAAGACAAGAACATCTTAAAACAACAAATTCTAACCTTGGATTCGAATTCTTTCTATTCTTCTTCAAAATCCAAAAAATTCAGCTTTTCTCCTTTCTTTCTCTAGAAAATCCTGTGCAAAGAATTGTGCAGGGAAGTGTGGGCGGCCATGCCCACTATATGCACCAACTTTTTATACTTTTTGTTCTTTTGACACACTTAGCCTATCAACTTAAGTTAAATTGTGTTTTCTTTCTTTTATTCACCTTTATTCCTTTTTCTCGTCTTTAAAAAAATACCTGAGTGTTACAATAGCCTTAGATGCAAGAAAACCAAGAGTATCAATTGTAATGGTATAAACACGTGTTGGTTGTCAATACACACTTTCTCATTACATATATTACTAATTATCAACTTCTCTTATGCATTATAGTTTGTACTTTAACTTTAATGAGTTGTATTTATTTTTTTACTTTTAACCACAAAAATTTTACATCTTTTACAATTTAACCCCTATAATTTTTTATTTTCAACTTTTATTATTTATACTTTTCATCTTTTATAAAAATTTTGTCATATCTTGCAAGACTAAATTTACGAGTTAAAACACTACAACATGTGTGTTTGGTTCGATGTTTTTACGCATGTTTTTTTCCTACTTTAACGGCCCTTCACAACATTCGACTCCTCGATTGACTTAATTATGGTTTTCAATGTTTTACGTTTTACATGTGTGGTTAATATTTTTACGTCTTCTTTCCATTCAGTTTTATTTTTTTTTTTCGCTTTTATTTTTTTTAATACGAGTTTTGTCAGTATTGGTGGCTATTGACGATGGCGTGACATTGGTGATACTTGACACAGTTTTACCCTCCGTCACAATTCAAGGGGCTTAATACTAGTTTTTATTCATTTTGCGTGATGCATTTTTAATGCAGTCTCATCCCCCGTGAAAACACTACTTCCCAATCCCACAAAAAAGGAAACTCCTGTTAGATTTACACACGCGTGTTTCCCTCCTATCCATCCAAATACCAAAATGTTAGCCGGTCTAAGCGTTAATCTTCCTTCCAATAGGTCGGTTAAGAAATTCACATATGCTTCTTTCTTAAATGATGTCCCGCAATGTATGAATGAGTAAAAAATAATATCCCTACTCAAATTGTGTCGGTACTTGAACCAAAGGAACTCCTTGCAATGTATTGCATGTTCTCCGAAAGAATCGAAGCACACTTTGCAACAAACAGAACATATCTCTTCAACCGGAAATAAGGGAATTATGAGGTGATACTTAAGGATAGACGATATTTCACAGGTGACATATATTGGCCTAGCCCATCTATAAGAACAACAAGAAGTAAATCTTGAGTATGTGGTGCTCGCAGACGCTCAAAAACGACCTTTTACTTGATTTTTAACAACTATGAAACCCACTTACTATTTAGTAAAATTGTTTTCTTCACTATTTCCTTCTATTTCAATTTCACTTATTAGTAACTAAAATCTAATTGTTTTCTTCATTAGTTTTGATAAAAAAAAAATAACCATTTTTCTTGAAAATATTAAAACATCAATTTAACTCTAAAAGGTTAATAAGTTGTTTTATTTCACATCGAAAGTTTTGTTAGTTGTGTCAAATTGAACCAAAATAATAAAACTTCTGAATTAAAATTGAATCAATTAATGAAATATTTGAAAGTAAATTGATGATTTTAATCTTTTGGAGAATTATTGTTACTTTTATCAAACCTTAATAAGCAAAATTGAAATTAACTATAACATTTATAAAATATCATATAAAATTAAGACAAATAGTAAAAGTTGAGTGATTTTAGAGTAAAAAAAACACAGGTTACTTTAGTAAAATACTTAGGAAAACTTAATTATTAAAACAACAAAAATCATCAAGTTACGTTTAGTAAAATACTTGAAAAACTCGATTATTAATGTATAAAGTTTTTTCTTTACAATTAAAACTTGGAAAACTTGGTTATTATTGTATAAAGTTTTTTTTTAAAGAAACCCTAAAATGTTTTCAACCATAGAACAAACAAGATCAATTGTAAATGACTTTTTTTTATTTTCTTAAAAAAATGATTTTCTCATTAACCCATCCTCCATGTGTATATTGACTACAGTAGCAATTCTAAATTTCCCCGTTTTGTGTTGGATAAAGAAAAGTGGATCCAAATAACAGACATGGTTTACAAGAATCTTTATGGAAGATCATCTACCAACATTGCAACAACTAGCTGCATAAACATCCAGGCAACCGAAGTTTGCGCGGACCCAAGACCCTGTCTCGTGAATTAGATCTTGCCCAAGAAATTACTGCATGTTCTAAACAATCATATATATAATTCTCATATCTTTATAGTAATATATTCCAAGAAAAACTTAATCTTGGACCAAATACATCAGTAAAACACACCTCCTTGGTGGTTGGTGGCTTACTTACAGGTTACACATGATCGATCATTTTCTTCCGATCTTTATACTCTCCACGAGTCTCATTCCAGAGACCCGACCCACAAAATGAAACAAGATATGAAGAAAAATGGGCATATTAGAATCATCAGATACAATGTTTCATGTGGAAATCTTTGTCGGATAGCATACCACCAATAAGGGTCTTGATCCTCTCGGCTCCAGATCCTGGTTTCAGTTCAGTTGCATTCCTGACTATGCTTTCAGCTATGGTTTTGTTTGTATCACTTCTATCAAACCAATTGCCTGTGTATTTACAGAAGAGAAAAAAAAAAGAATAAGGAAAGGGCAGACTATATGCACTAATGCACACACTAACATACTAACCAGACACAACTACATGATGTTATACGGGTCATTTGAGTGTTATACTTGCTAACCAAAATTGTCCATAATGTTATATACAGGCCGTATGCGTTGGTTGGGGTTCATACAAATCATATGGGCCGGATGGTGTGCTTGATTGACACAAAAGCGATTGATGTGACAACACACATCACTAGAAAAGGCCATAAGGGCCATATAACCTTTTTTCGCCATCTATAAGACCTGTATTGGTGGTGGTGTACATATAGTAGCACCCGTAAGAAAAATCTTTATATCAGTAAAGAGGAGCTTTTAACTTCTAAATATAAGCCTTGAAAAAGGACGGACAACTTGACTTTTTGGGTCATACGTGGAAAATATCACCACTGATTTACATCTAAATACTAACTTTAATCGTATAAGGGAGAAGAGGATTACTTGTCACAAAACCATCGGGTTCACGCCCTAGAAGTTCAACGTCAATTTTGTCAAGTAATTCCTTATCTGCACCAAATTTTCTAGCAAACGGTGCATGGCTTTCGACCATTCTTGAATAATCATCTATGGAGAGAAAATGGGGGTGTTGTTTCGGGGGGTTATCCCAAGAAATGAAATGGAGGTCATGATTCACGGTCGTGTTTTTAAACTCTTCAGCGTTGCATATTACTGTGTGAAAATATCCTTCCGGAGACGAAAGAAAATTGGCATAGTACATGAGAACGATCCTTGGAAGGTTATCCCATCCCCATATACAATATTCTACAAAGGGCCGTGAAAGCATCATCCAAGCAGAACCTACAAATGAATTATTCATATTTTTGGAATCATTTTCGACCATGTTTAAGTTATTCAACATCCATGCCATTAGTAATAATTATATTTCATAAAACGAAAAGTTCAAAACAATAATAAAGGAAAAAAGTTACCTGTGAAGAGCTTGTAAGCAGTAGGAATACTCCTTTTCTGGGAGACCCAGAAAACATCAGATTTTTTAAGACTATATAGCCCTGGGTCGATTATAACGGGCTTGGCTCTTTGGTGTCTACAATCAGCCAAAAAAGAGAACAAATGTAATTCTGCATCAATAATATGAGACGCGTCTATCTTTGCATAAGAAAAGGTAGAAGATGCACATACTCTTTCCAGCCAATGTCACTAGTATGCTCAATAAAATTTAAATCCCGAGGAACTGTTGAAAATGTATGAAGCAAATCTGTCAAAAATATAAAAAGGGTGTCAAGTTAGACCATGAGGATGGGACATGAATCTTATGCTTGTTTCTTGATTCACCTGCAATGTAAATAATTCCTCTTTCCAACGCAAAATTGTTACAATTTATTACAGATATCTAATTGCTTTAAAAAAAGATGAAGGTGATTACTGATCACTTCACTAAACATCAAAAGAACTAGCATACAAGAACAATATCCGTGTTCAAGCAGCCTTCATGCAACAGAACAGACAAGCACCTTTTGTAGCTCCAACCCACAACCACAACCACAACCACAACCATTGCCACAGGTTCAGGAGATTCTGTTGGCATCGATTACTCGGGTTAGGCTATATCAGTTTCAACTCATAAGGTACAACAACTACTGCAGGGGCAGAAAATGGCACCAAAAGGGGAATACTAGCCATCACTAAACACTCTTCACAATGGATGTTTCCTAGGTGATTCACTAGTCTAAACAAACAAACATACCCACTATAATCCACTCATAGGCTCATAGCACTACTATAGGTAGGATCCGCGTAGACCCCATCCTCCAAAAACCTCTTTTTTGTTTACAGTATGGTGTAGTATAATACAGTATTTCGGTGATTCAGTGTTAATTAAAAACCAACAAAATTAGGGTTTCAAAAGTCAATACAAATCATCAAGAACTAGAACCAACCATAAATAAAACATCTATACCCATTTTAGGTGCATATATTATCAACCCTTTAAAGCTAACAACTTTCTCCGATCACATGACAACACTCACACCACAAAGACAAACAATTGCACAAATTTAGCCCAACAAACCATACACCACACATGTTCGACGAAATGCATACATGAAGAAACAAACCAAAATCAACAACCACATACCATCTTGAGTCACCAAAGGATAATCAGAAGCACTCAAATTGATAAACCAATCCCAATCACCCCCTTCCTTCAACAAAATCGCCGCGGCATGAAGCGTATTGGTAACCATCGTAGGACCTCTGTAAGTCACCAAATTAGACCTACCCACCAACCTCACATTACCCACTTCTCGAAACACAGGCTCATTCTTCACAAACTCAACAAGCTCCAACCTTTCTTCAGCCGGTGATTCAAGGTCCAAATGAACAACATACTGATTCAACGGATGATACAACGCCTTAAGGGTCCGTTTCAAAGACTCAACATCACCACTAGAACCAGAGATCAAGTAGGCAAGCTTTGGTATGGTGGAAGCAGGCTTCGTGGGTGAGATGTTGAGCTTTGACTCGACGAAAACAGGGTTTTGTTGGGTTTTTGATTTAGTTTGAATTTGGTGAAAAGGGTTTGAAGATGAAGTGAAGAACAGAGAGAATGCAATGAGGATTGATGAGGTTAAAAGAGATAATATCAATGGGAGAAACCATGTCTTTTTCCTCAGGGGTTTAATGGCGGTCTCCATTGATGAAAAGATCAAGATTTTGGGTGAAATTTGTGCATTTGAGACGATGATTTGGGGGTTTCTTTAATCTTGATTGGTGATTTTGTTATGGGGATTAGGAATTTGGGAAAGTAAAGGGTGAAAAGGTGATGTATTAAATGTGGGTGTGATGATCGTTCTTGAGGGAATCTACGGAGTTAGTGCCTGTGATTTGATGAGTTTATTGTTGTTGCAAGATAATGGGGGCATTGTAGACTTCGTGGTCTTCGTGGGTGTCAATTTTCCACTATAGTTTTGTAGGAACAATTCAAAATTTAATGAAGGTAGTTGGACATTATCTAGGATTGCTTTTCATAGTTGGAACCGTCAATGAGGATTATAGGATTGTAAATCTGTTATTTTGGTTTGGTATTTGTATAATATTGTTTTAAGGAGGGTAAAAATGTAAGTATGTAAAACGGAAAATTTATTTTAGACGAAGGGTTAGTAGGAAATGAGACGGTTAACTTTAAACGAGAGTTGTAAGTGATTGTTCGTGTTGAAGTTTGGCTTTAAGTAGATGTTTGCTTGTGAAGATTGGAAATATATTGGTGTGATGTTTTGCTTGGTGTTAGGGAAATTATGGTGTAAATAAGTTAACAATTGCTCCAAATCGTCTATTTTGTCTATTTTGTATGTTAAAGGTGAGTGAGATAACATTATGATGCCATAGACTTAGAGGAAGATAGGGAGGCTAATGAGGATCTTGAAACGCTTCAACTTAGAGTCGGGCTTGATTGTCAACTCAAAAAAAGCAAGTTATGTGGCATTAAAATTTCTTATTAAGATAAATGTAAACAATTAGGATAGTATATAACTTGGATGTAGTTATTAATTTATGATGTCATGTATAATGGAGGATTATGCAAGCCAATTGAAATATTGTTCGATAATGTTTTACTTATCTTGGACTTCAAGTTAGAATAAACATAAGCAAGGTAATAGTAAGTATATGCTAATTAACAAATTTAATAGCTATCGACCTAGATGGCTTTGTTGGATCTTTTTATGGTGGATTAGCCTTGTCATGACTTGTTCTTAGAAGCCTTTTGTTGTGTTATTTTTTTCCAGTTTTCCTTATCTAGTGTGTTTCACATTCTTGAGACCATCAACCACGTCTCTGACCAGCTAGCCACCACCTAAATATAATTGGGCATCTCTAACATTTCTTTCCACTCCATCTCTTTCGCCACCTCCATCACTGTAAAACAAGCATCCGTATCAACCCCCTTTAATCTTTTCGCCAAAAAACAAAGTGATGGTGCTACGTTGCCCCTTTCATTCTTCCACGTGTACATCAATTGGTGTTGGAGGGTGTTCACTGATCACCTCTATATTGTAAAACTTAAGGTTAGGTTTCATCTCACAAATTGACGTTATTGGGAAAACGAGGTGATGGCCTTACTTTACCCCCTCCCCTTCACCTACCTATAAACTGATTGTTGGTTTGCCCAAATGATCTCGACACGATTGTCAAATGTTGGTGATGTTGAGAGAAAAACCAAGTAAGAGTGCAGGGGAGATAAACATAGATCGTCTCTTAGGTGGTTTTGGCTGATAGAAGTTGTGGTGACGCTGGTCTTTGGCGATGGCTAGCTATTCCATCACGGTAGATGATCAAGTGGATGGGTTGTTTAGTTTTTTCTCTATAAATTATTATTATATAAAATTAAAAATGAGATGGTCAAAAAGAGCAAAATAAATTACATACATAGTTCTTTCCGCATGAAACACCATTTTGCTCTCACATGAAGGTCACATGCATTCATTTAACTAGCAAATCTAATGTCCGTTAATGAATATGACAAAATTTGTTACAAATGAAAAACATACGGGGCTATTTTTTATTTTTAGTTACTTTAAGGACAAAACTTGAAATATGATACAAATATTAAGAACAAAAAATGTAATATCTTCTTTCCTCCATCTCATTAGGTGTATTGATGCTTAAGTACTCATTAGAGCTTAACCCTCCCATTGGCAGGCCTACACATAAATGTAGTTTGTCATATTAACCTTTAATGTCTATTAATCATTTGCGCATAACTTAATTTCCTCTCAATATTGAAAACCAGGCTAAGTAGAGAATGATTCTCCCATTCCTTTAAAGCTATGTTAATGTCACATCATATTCTTTCAAAATCTTGCAATTTTCCCCAATCAAGGAAATAGTTCCCTTAAAATTATAATTCTTTATTTCACTTAAACAAAATTCAAATTTAAAATTTCCTCAAAATTTTGAGAAAGATTCAAATACAAAGTCTTATAAAACTAAAAAGTGTAAGAAAGATTAAGATTTTGACACGTGTCCTTCTGATCAAAATTAGGTTGGGGGCAAAATTGATAATGTTTGACTTTTCAAGTTCCAATTTGTTTAAACACTCATTTATTTTACATACAATATTGTTTTTTTAATTACACCATAAATTTGAAATGCATATAGTGTTAATATAAAAAATAAAGTTTTTTCATGTTTTTTAACTCATTGTGTAATTCCATCAGGTAATTATGTAATCTTCTGAATTGATGAGGATTATACAATTATCTAATGAGGAATACATAATGAACATGAAACATGAAAATGTTACCTAACTTGTTATTCAAAAATCATTATTTTAAAAAACACAATGCATAGCACAATGATCAACATTAGACATAGTAGCTAACATAATGACCAACACTTGACTTGATGATTAGCAATAGACACAATAAGCTTCTTGATTATGATTACATAACAAACTAAAAAAATGTAAAGAAATTACATTTTCAACATTGTGTTATTTGAAATTTATTTTTTTATAAAACACAATGCATAACACAATAGTCATTAGACACATTGGGTAATACAATGACCAACACTAGACTCAACAATTAGCAATAGACTTAATGAGCTATTTAACGAGGATTATAAAATGACCTGATTAGGATTACACAATAAGCTGAAAAAACCATAAAAAGTACATTTTCAACATTGTATTATTTGAAAATCATCATTTTATAAAACACAATGCATACACAATAGTCAGCATTAGACATAATACGTAACACAATGACCAAACTAGACTAAACAATTAGTAATAGACACAATTAGCAGCTTGATGAGAATTATAAAATGACCTAATCAGGAGTACACAATTAACTGGAAAAAACGTAAAAAAATACATTTTTAGCATTGTGTTATTTGATATCACTATTCTAAAAAGACAATCCTTAACATTAGACACAATAGGCAACATGATGACTAGCACTAGACTCGATGATTAACAATAGACGCAATGAGCTGCTTGATGAGGATTACACAATGACCTGATTAAAATTACATAATAAACTAGAAAACATAAAAAATACATTTTTAGCATTGTGTTATTTGAAAATCAACATTTTTAAAAACACAATGCATAACAAAAAGGTTAACATCAGACACAATTGTGACATCCGTCACCGAAGGTCCGTCATTGACGTGTTCTGTTAACTTTTTCGTTAGTCGGTCATTCCTCATCTTTATGAACTATCTGTGAGGATATCATACTTGCTTGCTTTGTTACCTTCTACGTTTGTGCTTTTGTCATTGCATTGCTGCCACTTAAACCTTTACACATATCACCTCCGTCATCATGAAATACACCATTTTTATATAAATTTATTGTTATAAACAAAACCATTTTAAAGTTACAAATACCATTAATTACATTTTTGTCATTAATATAATGAGCCTAATTAATGTCGTTTTCAACCGAAACAAATTTGGGAACTCGAGGGCTAAGTACAAGGACTAAATGTGACATTTTGTGAAACTAGGGCTGGGTATAAATACCCCTTACCAGCCCTAGCCACCCATTTCACCTTCATCTTCTTCATCTTCTTCTTCTTCATTGTCTCCACCTTCTTAGCACCAAAAACCGCCCCGTTTCTTGCGTTTTCACCGGGAAAAGCGAATGTAGTGGCTGATGCTTTAAGCCGTAAAGAACGTGTGAACCCACTACGTGCTCGAGCGCTGGGTTTGACTATTCAAACCAATTTAAAGGCTCAAATCCAAATGGCACAAAGTAAGGCGCTGGAAGAAGAAAACCTTGCGGGAGAAGAATTCCGAGGGTTGGATAAACAAATGACTTGTAAAGATGATGGCGTACGGTACTTCATGGATCGTATATGGGTTCCCAGATGGGGAGGCGTACGTACACTAGTCTTGGATGAAACACACAAGACACGATATTCTATTCATCCGGGTGCAAACAAGATGTATCACGATCTTAAAGATCTGTACTGGTGGCCAGGCATGAAGAAAGACATTACCACGCTTGACCTACTCAAAGGTTAAAGCTGAACATCAGAAACCATCGGGATTGTTACAGCAACCTGAAATTCCCGAGTGGAA